>CM076572.1:1282866155-1282997349 GCA_034641835.2 Pinus albicaulis
TGATTCCTTTCCATAACCAAAGAATTTTCTCTTAAGATACAACATTCACTATGTCGTGGATTGTCCAAAGAAGAAGGAAATCAAGAAATAGCCTGCAGTTGCAGCAGGTGAAGCGTTAGATTCACAATTCGAGCTTGATTTTACTCTCATTGCATGCATGGCTAGGGCTGTAACAAGATGCATGTGGTATCTAGACAACAGTGCCTCATTCCATATGAAGGGGAATAGAGAACTCTTCAGTGACTTGGAGGAGAAGAACCTCCAACAGAACATAGAGTTGGAGATGACTGGAGGTATAGCACGACTGGTATAGGTACAATTACCTTTCAGAGGGAGTTTGTCTCCCCTCTCAGACTGGTAAATGTTTTATATGTTTCATACCTAAGGAAGAATCTTGTCTTCGTAGTGGTACTGGAAGACCGTGGTTATGATGTCATATTTAGAAAAGGAAAGGTGTTCCTTAGACACATTTCCACGGGATAGGTGAAAAATATCAGTGTAAGAGTGAAGAACCTATGCTACTCTCGAGGTTGAGGATGCATGCAAATATTTGAGAAGAAAAGTAGTGGTTAGTGACTTGGTGGTTAAGAGGGAGAAATTATCTCTCAACATGCGGCCTTAGAAGAAGTCTCAGAATGTTGTGGAACATCCACAATTGGAGAAGTAGAGAGGAGACCGAGTGGAGACATCCATTCAAGTAGAGACCTCCATTAGGGAGAAATTTCAAGCCAGATGGGCAGAGGGAGTACATGAAACTATACCTCCAGGTGAGAGGTGGGGCAATGTGCAGATATAATCCCAAGAAGAAATTTGGGAATGGTCCATTGAGATGGTGTGTCTCATGGATCAAACTTGGCTATGAGGAGCCCAAAATACAATAGTAGCAGGAAGGATCGGTTGGATTGATGCAGTAAGATGTTAGGAAGACAAAAATTAGAGTGACAGATGTCAGATACTAGAGCACAGATCAGAGTTGGAAGCAATGCAGAGGGCATGGATGCAGATGTCAGCATCAACGCAGAGAGTCCAGTAGACAGGTGCAATAGCTAGCAGTAGTTAGAAGAATTTGATGACAAATGCATTATAATGAGTTAGTTTTTTGAAGGCTATTCAATTTCAAGAGTTTCAGGTGCAAACAACACTAGAGAAGTGTTGCATGCAAAACATTCCAAAGGTACTAGATCAGGATAGATTGAATTCCTTTCTTGTTGAGAGGGAGTGTTGAAATTTGCAACAAGAAACAGTGGAATTGGCAACGTGAAAGGACAAAAAGTGCATCCACAAAGGTAGTGGAATCTTGATGCACCAAGAATTTGGAATTCATATGCACATTGGTGAGAAATTTATGATACACACTAGTGAGGAATTTCTGATGCACATTGGTGAGGAAATTTTGATGCACACTGGTGAGGAATGTGGGGAATCTAATTTATTGTTCACTTCAATAAATTGGATAATAAATTGTAATTTCATCTCATAACAACTTGTATCAGTTATCTAAGTCATTATGACTGAGTTAGCTCAAGAAATTCGAGTTGAGGGTATAATATGGGGCATGTAGAGGGATTATAATATTTTTGAGGTCTAGTTGCAGTTGATGCATTAGTGGGGTGTAAGTGTGAATTAGTTAACTCAATTAATTGAGTTAAAATCAACTAGTTCTAAATGAGTGATGACATAGTGAGAGGTCCAGTGAATTAAATTAGATTCAATTCACAATGACTGATCAATCAGTTAACTGATAATTCACTATACATAGCTACATGCATGTCAGTTTTGAGGAAGACCCAGTTGAGACAGAGGTTAAAGGGAACATAACTATTAGTTGTATTTATAGAAAATTTCTCATGTGAAATTATAGAGTCATTGGGATGCCATGATGCATTTTGCAATCAAGGAATGGAATTATTCGTATTTAATAGGGGCCTAATTCTCTAGGAATTACGTGAGCAAGGCAGGCTGAAGGAAGATTGAGAATTGGCTAACTACTAGACCGATTTTTCCTAGATCATTGTGAGACAGTTGGCAGAGTGTTTGAGAATCTCATGAGAGATTAAACATTGTATTGTTTCATGATTCCTTGAATTAATACACAATATAGATAGAGGGGTTTTGAGCAGTTTCTTTCCCCAATAACATCTTCTGTTTTACTATTGATTTACTTCTTTCTCTTGCTTATATGTGATTGTGCGATCATGTTTTGTTTTCGCAAATTTGTAGAAGGATTCAATATCTTGTTTTAGTACATTACAAGATCATATTGAATACATTGGTAGATTTTATACATGGTATCAAAGCGATATTTCTAGAACTATTTCTTCCATAAGCAATGTCTTTCAACCTATATCATTACATCTCATGGCTCCCAGTACTTGACTCGTTTAATCACCTTGCTCCATCACTGTTTTCTTCAGTTACCCTTTATTCTTAGTTGGTTGGTTCAAGTGGTGATCAGTGCAAGATGGATACATTTCATAGGTAGAAGAGAAAAATTATGAGGACATGTTCCATATTTATTCTTTATTTCAAACCTCTATATGTCAAAATGGTGTTTCTGAATTCTTAGTTGATCAATAATCTTGTGACCTTGGTAATCATTCAAGTGAAAATTGAGTCCTTGATCAAAATGAAGGCTTAGGTAACCATCAACATGATGAAAATGACTCCACTGATATACATGGTGATGAGTGCCCAAACACATCCATCGATTTCTCGATTTCTCAAACAGAATTGGATGTGTAGGGTTTTGTTCTAGAATACGATATGATGATAAATGAATTACATACTATAATTTCTTAGTCTCACCCTCCTTTTATCCCTTGATGCATGTAATGAAACATCTAATTAAGAAAAATTTCTATTATCTTCGGACCATCTGATGAGCCAAATTTCAAAGTGACACAAGGTGATGAGGTTTTGTGTGATGAAGAAGAAGTTAGTTTGGTTATTGATCATTTATTGTGTAACATGTCTGATGATGATGAAACAACCAATGAAACTATTGATTCTAGTAGTTTCCATCTGAGTAATAATGATATTGTGGAGATAACTAGTGACAACTGTTCTCACAAATATGCTGACATAAGCATGCCTTCTAAATTTAATCATCTAATATTTGGAAGTTCAAGTACTTGTTAGGAAGTAGAGTCACTTTAGCTTCGGTTTATTGTTATGTCAAGATGTCACGACCTTGATGAAATCCCTGAACTAGGTCAATTAGAATTATATTGCATGATTATTTTCTCAGCATTGTTTCATTAGATCTAAGCTAACTCTTGAAGTATTTTCAACATTTTCAAGTTAATATTCTTAATCCTCAAGATATACCTAATGATTCCTACAAATCCCTTGTATTGAAATCAGGTTCAAAATGCATATCCTTCACAAATGTATTTACTATTTGTAAAACCTCTCAAACCGACACATCTTTATCTTTGGATGATAGAGGATCTCATGTGCTAACTGATAGATATTATCGACACAATAACAACTATAATATCATAAATTATTTTAAAACTTGAATATATGATGATAGTTTTTGGCTTAACTTTTTTTATTGCATCAAACTCATGGATTTTTATGATTCACTATCTCACCGTTTGGATAATTGTCAAGAAGACGAGGAAATTCATATTTTTATAATGGTTATGTCAGGCCCTCACGAACTTGAAAAAGTTCCTAAACTAGGTTGGGATATTTATTTCTCACAATATTCTCCTCATATGGCCAATGCACTAATTAATTTCTTATCTCTACAATAATTTCAATCTTTTCAAACTAGTTGATTTTAGTATCAGGATATAATCGCTGATTGGTTGGAAGTCATACTTCACAAGCTCTATTGTTAATCATAAGTTCCATTATTATCTTGAGATTACTGAACATATGGAAGCATGCAAATTTTAAATTTCCTTTCATCGAGGTAGATTTACAGGTTGGATAAAGCAAGTCTTTATAGCACATTGTTATGCTTGCAAATGAGACCTTCAATTTCTTGTGCAAGTTGTTCAGGTAAACATATTTATCTTTGCACATTCTTTTTTAATGGTCTAATCATTGATATCCTCCTCTTTGCAGGCCAGGAGAAACTTTCGTGGCTGCATTGGAAATTTGATTTCACATGATCCAAACCTTCTAGTTAAATATATTAGGGTTTAGGTCTACTTGCATTGTAGTTACTTTTTCATTGCATTACCACACTATTCCTACATCCTGCTTCTCATTTTAGTCTTTAAATTTCACTCTGCTTGCTTATTTTATTTCTTTTATGCCATGTAATTTTTATTTCATTTATTTTCTCATGTTTTTATTTTTAATAAAACCATGAATGAAAGCCATGCTATTTGGCTCTATGGTAATGTGGAAAAATTCGAAAGGAAAATTATGATGAATGATAATGTGTGGTTAAATTTTAATCCCCTTATTTGTTTAGGCTTAAATATCTTAAGAGTCCATGATGCTTTGATGAAAAATACGACTCATTCTAAATGAAATAATTAGCAGATCTATCCTGCTCATATCTATAATGGGATCTTCTTTCCTTGAATCGACCTTTATATATATATTTTTTAACATTTCAAATTAGTCAAGTAGAGAAGGGAAATGGGAAAAATTAAGCGAGTAAAATAATTTTAGAGGTACATATCAGAGTCTTTGTAAAATAAGGACAACCTATCTTTCTCATAAAATAAGTCGGGATCCCTCTTCTCCCTTGGAAAAATAAATGTTGATAAATTCCAATGAGCATACATGTAAAAATAAATAAATGGTGAAATAATAGAAAGGCTTCCTGCGCAGAGAGGTGAAGCAAGCAACTTCGTCTGTGTAATGAACATGCTTGCTAACAATGAATCAATGCTTGTGATTCCTTGAAGTGACTCTGTTGGGGTCATAAACATGCCTTATAGCAGCGGAGAAACAACATAGATTATACTAAAACTTTTAACATCTTAAACTTGTAAATTTTGTGTACTCCTTCTCCCTAGTCAAAACAATTGAAGTTTTATTAGTCTTGTGAAATGTGTTAACATGAAAAGACGAATAGAAGGGACTACATATTTAACCATGTTAAGTAAGGAAGCTAGGGTGATCAATAGGATGGGACAATACTTCCAGAAGGCTAGACCTCGTGCATAAATTTAGACCTAAACAAAGAAGCTAGGGTTCTTTGAGTGAATTGCCAAGTGTTGTAGCTGCTACAACACTTTCCAAAAATTTTCCTACCTTCAAATTTTGGAGCATTCTTATGATCATTCCATATTTAATTTCAAGCCATTAATGTCATTCTCGGTCATGTTGTCTAAGTGTTCAAGTATTCATTTAGGAATTATAAGTGTCAAACTACTTGCTTTCACATGCCCAACTCTTGATGTCTTCACAAGCACACTTTCCAAGATAGGATAAGCACACTTCATAGTGATAGTGTTGTGCACTCTTTGTTAGCAATGGTTGTGCACTCTTTTCTAATAATCACTGCACACTCTTACCTGCCAGTTATTTCAAAATCCATGCCAAAAATGATTGCACACTTCCTAGTGGCAGTGATTGCAAAGTTCTCAGTGATAGTGTAAGGGCATCCTCTACAGACAGTGATTGCACACTCTTTGTTGATAGCGAGAGTACACTTCTTCAAGTCAGTACCCTCACACCTCTTAGTGGTAGTCAACTCACTCTTGAATCCTAGTTTCCCAAGATGAACTAAGCGCACTTAAAAAACCTAACCCTAATTGCATGTCTTCTATCCATATATAAATAGGACATCCCAGAGCTCATCTCGATTTTTTCTTTCTCTTGTGATATCTGCACACTTTTGGAGTGCAATGAGAATTCTCTCACTCATGGTTGTAAGTGTGCCATCGTCTGAGTAAGTTCCTCAAATATCAATTTTGATCACTTTTGCCTTCACATGTGTCGCTTTTTCTTTCACATGTTTTGTTTATGATTTCTCTTTCTTTTGCAAGTGTCGCTTTCACTTTCTTTCACCCTTGTATGTGTCAATTTTGCTTTCTTATGTTTTTGCATGTGTCACTTTTGTTTGATTTTCCATATCTTGTTAAGAGAACCTTGACACAACTTCTAGAGGAAGCTCCAATACACTCTTTTACAATAGTTGATGCTATCTATCATAATAACATGTGCTGGACACTTTCCCATGGCATAACACATCTTTTGATTGTAGTCAACACTCGTGTCACAAAATATTGCAATCTAATTGTCACACTTGGAGATAAGTGTCGTTTTATTGTTGTTCAGTATATGCATGTTGGTTTTTGGGTATGGTGATTTTAATTGTCATAAGAGTGATTGTATACGCGTTTGTGATCACGTTCAATACCTATTTGAATGCTATTACTCTCTCTCTATCTCTCATCCTGCTAATCTTACACTCAATCAAAATTGGGGATATTTATTGTCTTCACACCTTGTGCAATATTTGAACATGATTACCCTTGAACTCAATTCATGAGCACATTGAACACTCCCAAGACCTGACATCACTCTCTTGCATCCTACACCTGCCCTCTACACCCATATTGAGGACAACTCCCTTCACATTGCGCATATCTAGAGCATTATAGTCACTTAACTCCTCCTACCGTTAGAGAAATTTTCGGATCTAAAATGGGATGCCTAAGGATATTATAAAATAATAGTGGAAATAATAAAATAATATTATATTACATCATCAAATTTAGAGGGAAAAAAGAAAAAAACTACTTTTCAACTTATCTCCCTACAGTTTTACTCAAATTTCGAGCCGAAGCACTCATTGGACGAAAAATTTAATTCCTCATCCAAGGATTACCCATGTTGCATACTTTTTATGGACCATTATACACTAAAATTGATAAATACATGAAAATATCTAATTGTAATCACATTTTTCATGTATTTCTCATTTTTTCGTGTTGTAGGGTCCATCGAAAGTATGCAACATATGTACTCGGACGAGGAATTAATTTTTTCATCCAGCGAGTGATTCCAATCAAAATTTGATTAAAACCATATGGATATAAGTTGAAAATACGAGTTGAAAAAGTAGTTTTTTAATTTTTTTCATATTTTTACTTTTCTACTCCAAAAATGGTGAATCATTCCCCATGGTTTACATCATCATCTTGATTCATATTAGTTCTTATAAAGTTTATTTTTTTTGTATATTTTTGTTTTGAGGCCCATTTTTTACCTCAAAATTTCTCTAATGTTAAACTTTCCCACTATGAAAAACCTTGATTAGCCTAGCCTTGTGTTACGCATTGAGCACACCTGGTGGACATTGATGTCTCCTTTAGTACCTTGCAATGGAAACCTACACAATACCAAGAGAGTCATTCTCTATCATTGCACGTTGTGCATCCTCAGTGAGAAACCCTATCACCCTTGTCTCCTGGGCTTGCCCTCCACAAAAAGCCTTAATGAGCCTTACCTTCATTGCACATTGCACAATCCTAGTGGAAAGTAGGGTAATCCCTTGATACTTGCAGTGGAAATATGTGAAATACATAGAGTCCCCTCCTAAATCACTGTGAAATGAAAATTTTTAGTTCCCAGGCCCTCACCTATTTGCTCCTAAACCTAGTCACTGCACCCAAGAAGGCTCCTCTCTCGGTCCTTTTGCATTTTCCCATTACAATCAGAACCTTACATGAGAAATAAAATATACAATATGTGATTTTGGGACTAGTATTGTCTTGTCCTGAGAAATTCATTTGCAGGTGTTATCATCCTAACATGGAAAGATGATGTTTAAGGAGGTCGTTAAGGAGAGGTTTCAAAATGACACTTGTGGAGATAAGACACAAATATTGTATCAAGCAGGAGTAAAGGAATCTTGGAGCAAAATAGAGATATGGAAACTCATGTTGACTTATAATGTTCCAATACTTATCTAGGCCCTTTGGAGCGTGAACATGAAGCACATCTCATATCAATCATGAAGAGTTGAAGACATATTAGTCAAGAGAAGAACTCGGCACCGATACATTACAATGAAGTCTCATGTCATAGCCACCAAATTTTAGCCTTTCGAAGTGTGGATACAAGAGTGTTATTTCGCTCCATGTATTTTGCCACAAGTTTTGGGAATGTAATTTTGTAATTTTGAAATTGAGAAAATGTAAAATTGTTTGGAATCCCAAGAGTCGCACATGGATGTGAAGGGTCACTAGGAACTATAATAGTCATGTAAGATATCAAAAGTCATATGGGAGCTCAAGAGTCATGAGGGAGGTCAAGGGTCACATGGGAGGTGAAAGGTCACTTCATTTTTTATAAATAAACCCTTATAACTCAAGTAAAATAATTTCACCTTGGCTTATCAAGCTAGGGATAGGAGAGAAGATCATTATTTTGAGGATCATGTGGCAGCTTAATGTTCCACTATTGGGTCTAGTGATGCATCATTGTAATTGTGTATCCTATAACTTTCACTTAATATATTGAAGCTCACAGAGCCAATGCAATTTCATGCTCGTATCATGGATGTTGTAAGACTATTATTTCAATGTTTACGATATATGTTTGGGTTCATATATACTAAAGAATATGAACTATTTCATTGGATTTGGTATACATCTTTTTGAATTTGCGTCCTTACTTGATTTCATTATAATTGTTACTTTGTGAACAATTTTGCAGGTTAATTAACGATTCTTTCTATTTATGTGTGCGTGTATTTATTAGGATCGTACTATTTCTTTTATTCTAAAGGCTCACATAATTACTTTCTTATCTCAAACTTATGTTCATTCTCTCTTGTGTTGATAATTGTAGTCAAGGAAAATATGTAGGAATAAATGGAAGTCGAGCCTTTGTTCTAGAGGAGGCTCCTATCCCAATGATGTGAGGTATAATTGGGAGTTCATACTGGGGAGACCCCCTATTGTTGGGGGTATCCAACACCATAAACATGAATTCATGGTTTATACGTGTTGGGTATGTGTTATATTCTTTCCATGACTAGCCCCACGCGCTGTACGTTGTGTCGGGCGCAGTAGGGGGGTCACAAGGGGGGAGGCAGCGCCCCGACGGAAATTGTTTTGGTGTGTGGACCCACTCATAGGCAGACCCACCCATGTTTTGTGCATGAGTTTGCACATGGTTTTGGGGTACGATGGTTTTCGACCCCTGGTATTTTGTATATCCGGTCAAGGGAACTACAGTTATGTTCTAATCCAGGGTTAATGGATTGGGGTTATGTAGGCTTCGACATGTATATATATGTTTTGTAACACTAAAAGGAATATAATGAAAAATCAAGTTGGTCGTCCCGATTTGGGATCCAGGGGAAAATCTCTGTGTTAATCTGTTTTATGTTTTATGCTCTCGCTATTGTTTATTTTCTGTTATAAGATTCGTGTGTAGATAATTTTTGTTCAGGGTTAAAACCTACATTTGGTATCAAAGCTGTTTTAGCTTCAAGGGGACGCCTTTACTGCTGAGGGTTTTTTTCTCGGGCCTGAGGTAGACCCTTTCAATGGGAGATCTGCGGGATCAATTCTTGCGGTGAAAGAAGATGGCGAGCGGCGGAAAGATAGAGATCGAGAAATTTAATGGTCAGAGTTTTGAGTTGTGGAAGCTCAAGATGGAGGATCTGCTGGTGGATAAAGATCAGTGGATTGCGGTAGATCCAGGTACTAAACCAACGACAATGTCAGATGAAGACTGGAAGAAACTGGATCGGAAGGCTAAGAGCACAATACGGTTGTGTGTCTCAGATTCAGTATTGTTGAATGTATCTGGGGAAGCTACGACGAAGAATTTGTGGGAAAAACTTGGGACCTTGTACCAATCTAAGTCTCTGGTGAATAAGTTGTTCCTGCGGAAAAAGTTGTATAACCCGAGGATGAAGGATGGAGACTTGGTGACAGAGCATCTGAACGCCTTCAATACTGTGGTAAGTCAGCTATCATTTGTTGATATTAAAATCTCAGATGAAGATAAGTGCATCAGTTTGTTGTGTTCTCTACTAGATTTGTGGGACAATTTGGTTATTGCAATAGGTAGCAATACAACTACCTTGAATTTTGATGACATCGTCTGATCCTTGCTGTCAGAGGAAATGAGACAGAGAAATATGGAGGTTCAGAATGGAGATGCCTTATCTCTACAAGGAAGGTCCCAAAACATAAACAAGAATAAGGTTTCGAGTGGGAGATCTAAATCTAGAGGGAGATATAAATCTCTTGGAAATTTTGTAAAGGTATGCTGGAAATGTGGGAGTGATAAACTACAAACGGGAGTGCGTATCTAAAGCTCTTCGAGAGGAAAGGGATCTGATGATGCTCCTCCTGCAGAGGCAAAAACCACCTCGGATGAAGGTGGGGATGTGTATTTGGCTTCTTCTTCAAACACACATGTAGATCATGAGTCATGGTTGATTGACTCAGGTGCATCCTTTCACTTCACTCCGCATAGGGAGTGGTTCTATGAGTATGAGAAATATGATGGTGATGTCTTCCTAGGGGATGATAGGAAGGCCATAATCGTCGGACGTGGAAAGGTCAAGCTAAAGCTACAAGGTGGAAGGATTAGAAAAATTCTTGAGAACAAGATATTCTCAGATCGCCGTGAACTGATTGCAAGCAAAGATGGATGATGCAAAAACAGTGTTCAAGAAAGATGCCTGCAAGATGGTTTAGGGAGCACTGGTATTAATGCGGGGAGTTCGGACTGGAACTCTGTACAAGCTACAAGGTAGCACTATTATTGATGGGTGTAACAGTTATGTGGTTCCTGAAAGTGGAGCGAAAAGCCTAGCTGTCTCTGGAGAAAAGACCATGTTATGGCATCAAAGGCTTGGACATATTGGAGAGAAGGGCCTTCGGATACTGCATAGAAATGGTATGGTAGAAGGTATGTCTAATTTCTCTCTCGATTTCGATTTCTGTGAACATTGTGTATATGGGAAGCAGAATCGGGTGAGTTTTCCTTCTGGTGCTAAGAGGGCGAACAAGATATTAGAACTTGTGCACAGTGATGTGTTTGGACCTGTGTCAGTTCCATCACTGGGAAAGTCTGTGTACTATGTTTCATTCATAGATGGCTTCTCAAGGAATACATGGATATATTTCTTGAGGAAGAAATCTGAAGTCTTTGACAAATTTAAAGAATTTAAGGCTCTGGTGGAAAACCAGACAGAGAAGAAGATAAAAGCGTTGAGGACAGATAATGGTGGGGAGTTCTGCAAGAAGGAATTTGAAGAGTTCTGTAAGAAGTGTGGTATAGCACGACAAAAGACTACTCCATACACACCTCAGCAAAATGGAGTTGCAGAAAGAATGAACAGAACACTGATGGAAAAGGCAAGAAGCATGCTCAGTGGTACCGGGTTAGGACAAGAATTCTGGGTAGAGGCAGTGGAGACCGCATGTTACTTAGTTAACAGATCACCTTCATCAGCGTTGGAGGATAAGACTCCACATGAGGTATGGACTGGTAAGAAACCCTCTCTTTCACATCTAAGGGTATTTGGATGTGATGCATATGTACATGTTCCAAAGGAGAAAAGGACCAAGTCAGATAATAAATCTGAAAGGTGCATCTTTATTGGGTATAAGGATGATTTAAAGGGTTACAAGCTTTGGAACCCAAAAACAAGGAAGGTTGTGTACAACCGAGATGTGGTGTTTAGAGAGGTGAAAGATGTTGTTACACATGAATTCCTACCAAAGGAACCTGAGAAGATAGAGTTTGAGCTAAAGGAGGATGAATCAGA
This sequence comes from Pinus albicaulis, assembly GCA_034641835.2. Lineage (NCBI taxonomy): Eukaryota > Viridiplantae > Streptophyta > Pinopsida > Pinales > Pinaceae > Pinus > Pinus albicaulis. The sequence goes on from CM076572.1 coordinate 1,282,877,872, forward strand.
CTCTACAACAGAAGAAGATTTAGAAGAGGAAGAGCCACAAACTCCAGCTTTGAGAAGATCAGTTCGGGAAAGAAGGAAACCAGAAAGGTATAGTCCATCTGCTTTCTGTTCAGGTTTTTCCTTAACTATAACTGATGATGATCCCAGAACTATCAGGGAGGTAGTAGATTTCGAGGATGGAAAACTCTGGAAGGAGGCCATGGTTGATGAAATGGCATCCTTGCACAAAAATGAGGCATGGGATCTGGTGGAGTTGCTGGCTGGAAGGAAGCCCATCAGGAGCAAATGGGTGTTTAAGAAGAAGATGAATGTAGAAGGCAAGTTGGAGAAATACAAAGCTCGGTTGGTAGCAAAAGGTTATTCCCAAGTACCGGGAATTGATTTTGGTGATATTTTTTCTCCTTTTGCCAAGGTTACTTCTATTAGATTACTTTTATATGTTGCTGCTGCATTTGATTTTGAGATAGAAAAGATGGATGTGAAGACAACATTTCTTCACGAGGATCTAGAAGAGGAGATCTACATGAAGCAACCTGAAGGCTTTATGGTGAAGGGTAAGAAAGAACTGGTATGCAGGTTGAATAAGTCTCTGTATGGGTTAAAACAGTCACCAAGGATGTGGTATCAGAAATTTGATACCTATATACGAGGACTTGGCTTCACCAGAAGCAAGGAGGATCACCGTGTTTATTTTAAATTAATTGGTGACCGTGTTATTTATTTGGTCTTGTATGTGGATGATATGTTGTTGATTGGAAATGACAAAGAAATTGTCCAAGATTTGAAGACCCAACTGTTCTCCAAATTCGACATGAAGGATCTTTGTGCTGAAAACTATATTTTGGGCATGGAAATTAAGAGAGATCGGGCAAAGAGGAAGCTCTGGTTAAACCAGAGGAAGTATGTCGAGACTATATTGCAGAGGTTCAATATGCAAGATAGTAAACCGGTGAATGTTCCTATTCCTGTAGGTGTAAAGCTGTCTGCTGAACAGTGTCCCAAGACACAAGAAGAAGAGGAGGATATGTCCCGTGTTCCATATGCAAGTGCAGTGGGTAGTCTGATGTATGCAATGGTCTATACTAGACCAGAAATTACACATGCATGGGGAGTATTGAGCAGGTTTATGTCAAACCCAGGGAAGGAGCATTGGATAGTAGCGAACCGGGTTTTCAGATATTTACGTGGCACTAGTGATTATGGCTTGTGCTACCAGGGAAGACCAGGATTGGAAAGAATGTTGGACATTCGTGGTTTTGTTGATGCAGACTGGGCTGGAGATCTGGACCAAAGAAGATCTACAAGTGGGTATGTGTTTAACCTATTTGGAGGTGCAGTCAGTTGGATGAGTAAAAGATAGTCTGTAGTGGCTCTTTCAACTACAGAGGCAGAATACATAGCAGCCACTCATGCAAGCAAGGAAGAAGTTTGGTTGCAGAGATTGTGTTCAAGTATGGGGTTGGTACAACGAGCTATAAGGATAGACTGTGATAGCCAAAGTTAAATTTTCTTGGCTAAGAACCCTGCTTACCATTCAAAGACAAAACACATTGATGTTCAATATCACTTTGTTAGAGATATGGTTGAGGCTAAAAGGGTGTTGCTGGTAAAGGTGGACACTTTGAAGAATGTTGCAGATGAATTGACGAAGTCTGTGAGCACTCAGAAGTTCTCTTGGTGTAGAGAAACAATGGGTGTTGAAGAATTGGCCCAATGACTAAGCTCTCCTGTGGCCCTCTGTGGAAAGAAAACAAAAAATGGGAGAATGTTGGGTATGTGTTATATTCTTTCCACGACTAGCCCCACACGCTGTACGTTGCACCGGGCACAACAGGGGGGTCACAAGGGGGGAGGAAACACCCACTTTTGAGGTCCGAGGTAGTGCCCCGGCAAAAATTGTTTTGGTGTGCGGACCCACTCACAGGCAGACCCACCCATGTTTTGTGCATGAGTTTGCACATGGTTTTGGGGTACGATGGTTTTCGACCCCTGGTATTTTGTAGATCCGGTCAAGGGAACTACGATTATGTTCTAATCCAAGGTTAATGGATTGGGGTTTATGTATGCTTCGGCATGTATATATATGTGTTGTAACACCAAAAGGAATATAATGAAAAATCAAGCTGGTCGTCCCGATTTGGGATCCAGGGGAAAATCTCTGTGTTTATCTGTTTTATGTTTTATGCTCTCGCTATTGTTTATTTTCTGTTATAAGATTCGTGTGTAGATAATTTCTGTTCAGGGTTAAAGCCTACAATACAGATGTTTGCAAGCAAGAGGTTGGTGGAGTTCGAATACAAGAAGGACATGTGGTTTGCAATGAATCAAGGAAATTAAATGAACATGAGAATAACTATGTTACTCATGATTTAAAGCTTGTAGCTATAGTGCACACTTGAAAGTTTTAGAGGAATTATCTACTGGGGAGAAGGTTTGTGGTGATGACAAACTATGGGGGACTAAAATATCTATTTGATCAGACTAAGTTGAATTCTAAAAATCCATATGGTTGCTTTGATAAGTGAATTTTATTTTGAGATAAATCACATTAAGGGAAAATAAATTAAGGTGGAAAATGCACTTAGTAGGAGTCTACAAGAGGCTCATTTGGTAACCTTGAGTACTTATACAGTTGACATCAAGGAAATGATTAAAGAGGAACAAGATCACGATGAGCACTACTATCACGTAAATACATCTTTGTAGAAGGAACCAGAGAGATTCATGAGCAAGAACAACCTTCCCACTTGTGATGGTATGGTACTATTAAAAAACAAAAAATATGTGCCTAATGTAGCTCATCTAAGGAGGCTCATGAAGGATGAATTTCACAAAATAGCTTACTAAGGTCATCCTAGTTATCAGAAAATGATAAAATCCATAAAGATAATATATTATTGGATAGGGTTGACGAAGGGTATTGCTGAATATATTTCCAAGTGTTTGGAATGCCAACAAGTAAAGGTAGAATGTAGGAATCCAACATGATTGTTGCAACCAATCCAAATACCTAAGTGGAAGTGGGAAGTCATACTATATGGAATTCATTACAAGATTTCCATTGAAAGACAACCAAACAATACAATGCCATTATGGTGGTGGTGGACAAGCTAAGTAGGGTAGCTCACTTCATTGCTATTAATTCCACTCACAAAGATATTGATATAACCCAAATATTCATGAAGGAAATATTCAGGTTTCATGGTGTGCCTAATAATATTATATTAGATCGAGATAATAGTTTCACTTCTAATTTTTGGAAGTCATTGTTTGATGGTTTTGGAACCCAACTAGATTTTAGTACTGCTTATCATCCTCAAACAGATGGCTAGATGGAAGTGGTGAACATAATTTTGAAGGACATGAAGAGAATGCATTTCATGCATCAACCAAATAAGTGGGAAGAATTCCGACCATTGGTGTAGTTTGCATACAAGAATGGATATCAAGAGTCATCTGGGATGAGTCCTTTTGAGGCAATGTATGGCTAGAAATACAATACTCCTATTACTTGGGATGACCCAGTGAATAGAGTAGTTCTTGGACTTGATATTCTAAAGGAAATGAAGCAAGATGTGGTCAATATCAAGTAGAATATAATGGCAACCTAAGATATGAAAAAGAGTTATGAATACTAGTAGAGGATGCACAAGGAATTCCAAGTGGGATAGAATGTGCATATCCACATTAGACCAAGGAAAAGCTCACTAAAAGTGGGGCCTTGTGCCAAGTTGGCACTTTGATTTTGTATACCCTTTCAGATTTCAGAGAGAGTGGGGATAGTGACTTATATATTGGCTTTGCCACCCACAATGAATGCAACTGACGTTTTTAAAGTTTCTCTATTTAAGAAATATGTACATGATGTTAATCATATTGTTGAATGATTTGTGATACATGTGGAACCCAAGGGAGAGTTCCAACCAAAATTACTGTGCATCCTGGACCAGAGGAAGAACACACTCTATAATTGAGTAATAAAGAAGATCAAGCTGAAATGGAAACACTTTGGACCTGACGAAGCAACCTGGGATATGACAAAACAAATGGGGGTGCTATACCCATTTTTGTTTGATGAATAAGAAGATGTAAGATATGTTTAATAAATCTTGGTTTTTGCATTTTTCTTTATAGTTATAGTAGATGCCGAGGACAATGTTTCTTTAAGGGAGTGGGGTTTGTAACACCCCTGTTTTAATATTTTATTTTGTAATAAACAATGCCTATAATTAAAAATAACATTTATTTTGGTTGGATTGAAGAGTGGGAAAGATGCATCCCAGATCTAAGGGAGAGATGAGGGTGGGTGGGCCAGCATAACAAAGCACACCACCACCAAACATTTAGAAATGAAATTATTAGGTAGAGAAATTCCCACATTTTTTATGATCCCACATTGTGGGAAAATTAAAGTAAGAAAACCCCATAGGAAACAAAGAGCTTGGAGGAAAAATGAGTATTAGAAGGAAAACAAGTATTCAATGATCAAAACGCTGGATGGAGATAATGTCAAAGAAAACTGAGAACTAAAACTAACTTAGAGCATAAGAGTGGGCATGCTATGTGTAGGAAATGCCTATTAAGACTAATGGGATGTAACTCCCAATTTTGATGCACTTGTTCAATTGGATTGTGGTTTCTATGCTTGGAATATCAGTGGGAGGAAAAAAGTAGAAATTGGGTGAAGAGTACTTGCTAAAAATGGCTAATAAACGACTAGGTGCTTGCTGAGAAAAATGATAAACCACTCATTTCTTTCCAAGTAGGTTGATAAACCACTCAGGTGCTTGTTGTAAGGTTTATAAACCACTATATAGGGTGGAAATCCACTGGGGTGCTTGTTGAAAAGGGTTAATAAACCATTGAGTGTTTTCTAAGGAAGATGATAAACCACTCAATGCTTGTCAAGTAAGATGATAAACTAGATATAAAATTTGATATAGAAGTTGTAGTGCTTTCCTTGAAAAGAAAGTTTATAAACCACCTATAAAGAATTCCCATTCTCTAGGAAAGTTGAGTGATATCCCAACTGAGTCTGTTTGAATCCTTAATAAAGAAATCCCTTGGATTATGGATCTAGCTCGGGAGTGGACAATTGCAAGAAGGATTTTGGTGTATATGGCCTATGGTTGGGTGGAGAGTTGAAGTCCCACCTTCAGTTTCCATCCATATCTATCCATTTAGATAAGTGCCATTACTTATGTATAGTTGAATGTGCATGTTAAAAAGAATGGTATGTTAATGAATAATATATGGTTATCTGTTACTCCTTAATGGTCATTGAAAACTAGTGCATGTCTTTGATTGGAAATCTATTATGAATTTTCTTTTGGCTAAGTTGGAATGCTATCCTATGTGGATGATATGAATATGATTTATTTGTTATGAAGATGTAATAGGCAGGATGAAGACATGTAGTTAACTTCTCATACTGCACACTGATAGTTTGCATGCTTATAAATCAAAATATTTACTTTCTTATTTAATACTGTAAAGTATTTTTTTATGAAGATAATGGGCCAAACACTAAGGGTGTTGTGCTTGATGGTCGTATATATCTCCTTCTCCTCGTGGGCCATAATTCATATCTAAGGATGGCTCAACATAGCCTTGGAGTCTTTAAGCTTGCATAATGTAAGGTATAGGCTTGCATTTGGATGATGAAAGTATTTGTAGTATATAAGTGAATTTTTATATAAGGATCTTAGAATTTGATGAATTATAACAGGTGTGAGATGGGAAATTCTCAGTCACGCAACGTGAGATTTCACGTCGTGTCACACCCCCTCTGTCAATATTTTATGTTAGCTTCTCTTTGGAGTGGAGGCTATAGACAAAGAATACAACACATGGATTTTCCTGTTATTATATGAGAAATATTCTCATCATACTGCACCCTCCTTAGCAAAGGGTATGTAGTGAGAATGGGCGTTAGTGATAGAAAATGCGAGGGTGTGATGTAAAATAAATTTCGTCAGTAAATGGTATTCATCCTGAGGAACAAAGAAAATAAATAAATTTAACGAATAAATCCTATCGAGGGACCAAAATTTCACATAATGGAAAATTGTGGATTGGAATGAAGGGCTTGACTTAGTGGGACCCACAACCCCAGGTTGAGGTGGCATAAACCATTTAGGAAGGGAAAGGCTACATGGATGCTACATGGAAGGATACATGGATTAATTTTTGATGTGTAACCTTTAATTAGTGACACGTGGTAGGATGGATCAACTAATTGGGTGGCCAAGAAGTCCAATTTTGGATGACACATTGCACTGTCAGAGGATGCCACATGGTAGGGTGACTTTAACCTGACATCGACAAGGAGTAGAGGATATGTGTGACATGACATTGAATGATGTTTCTGCTAGGTGGTGCCATGAACGTTAGAGGTAACATAAGTCATGATGGTATTTTTCATATTAAATGTTATCTTTCGCACCTCCTATCCAACACTATGTTCACCTAGGCACATTGATGTTGGGCGCAGTTTACATAACACATTAGATGACAATATTTTCATTTCACCCCTTGCCTTGGCACATTGGCCCTAGGTTTGATGACATGGAAGGGCCACATTGGGTTTAAATTACGTGGTAGAGCCATGCATGTTGATGTGGCAAGGTTAGTGAGTGAATCTTTAAATGGGAATAAATTTCAATTTAAAATTTGGATCGAGATAAAAATATTATCACCAAAAATCCCTTGATGATAAAACGTGATGGTGGTATTTTTTTGATTTTCAAGGAAGTTGGAAAAAAGAGATTTTGTGAACCTAAGTTCATAGTAAACCTTGGAGATTGAGTAAAATTGGAGGTAACACCCTTCGCTGCCCAAGAATGACCCAAGAGGGTGGTAGATAGTGTTACAATAGTGAAATAAGGTCTAAATTTTAAGCAAAGGTATGCGAATATATTGTATCTATATCCACCAAGTTTCATGATCTAGAACATCATTAAAAAAAATATATTGTAAAAATTCCAAGCTGACCTATTTGAAGTAGATTTCAAGAGTATTGAGGAAGCCTAATATCCTCAAAGCATGTCTCCAAAATTATAGCGAGCCAAGGTATATGAAGATATTCTATCTATATCCACCAAGTTTCATGGTCTAAAACATTTGAGAAGAAAATTTATAGAGAAAATTCCATGATGGCTTGATCACCCCATAAATAAAAATTTTTCTTCCACCTTCAAATTCCAAAAACCACCCCAAATATATTCCTCAACTCCTCTTGCAAATATTAGATCTCTCCTTGCTATGATACACCTTAAATTAACTCATCCATCCTTTATTTATAATGTTTTTATATTCACTTATGGGGCCAACTTGGAAAATTGGTTGGGTCGACTTGCTTGTACTTTATGGTTGGGCCATCCTAAAAAAACATTTCATATCTCCTCATTCCTATGGAGTTAGATGGAGTTTGATATACCACTGGAAAACTCTCGAAATAAATTTTCCAACCACATATCTATGCTCCATTTGATCTAGGGAATCCGAGTAAAACTTCCTTCAATGATAGGGTATCCAAATTGGGAATCAAAATACTAAACCAATATTTATAACAAAATTGAATTTTGAATCTTTATCTTGGAAATATTTAGACTCCCCCTATCTTTGAAATTAATGAAAACAATATTTCCAATAATTTCCCCTGTTTTCATTAGTCGAACCCCTAGTAAATTCTATAATAATACTAAGGAACTTCCCCTATTTAGAATCCTCCTTGTGCATGTAACTTCTCTTACTTTGACATCAATGGAAAAGGGATGCTCCCCTTGAGCTTGTGCTTATCCTTATTTGTAACTCTTCTTCTATCTACAAGTTTTCTTGGTGTTTGCAACATAGTTTTTTTACGTATTGTCTTATTGACTACAACTTCTCCCCTTGCATGCTATCTCTCCTTATGTTTACACATTCTCCCCATTTGAAATCAATTGAAAAAAATTGTTTTTACTTCTGGATACAATTTCTTCCCTTGATATGTTAATAAAAAAACAATTACTTCCTCTTATTACTTCTTCTTTGTCTACAACTAGGATTTCCTCGTCAAGGTTGCATCTATCTATCCATGTATGCAATATTTCCTCTTATGTAGGTCCACTCTTGAAATTTATTCCCCTATACTTAAACTTCCTCTTTTTGGGATTTCTCCCCCTAGGCTTATGCTTTCTTTTGTCTACAACTTAACTCTTTTGACTAAAATAGAACTCCCACTAACAATAAATTATTTATTTCTACAAATTTTCCTTTTTCATCAAAGGGACGCCCCTCGTGAACATATGCTTCTTCTCATATGCAATTTTCATTATCTACAACTATTCCTATTGCGGAAATTATCCCCCTTTTTTGATATAAAGGTAAAGTATTTCTCCCCTTGAACTTATGCATTGACGTTAATTTAAGTACATCATTTACTTCACTTTATTAACACATCATTTATTGTCCACATCCTACAAAATTTCCATATCATCATTCCTCTCTTGTATCTTACTTGTAATGCTTCAATCTACTTGATGAGACTTTCGACCACTTTCTTCACTTGAAGCTATACTCCTTTTTACTTATTAGCTAATAGGGATATTACTCCGATCGAGAAATTTTCCTTCTTTTAATCTCATTGAGGACATATACATTGTTTGGAGACTTGATTGCATTTTCCACCAATCTTCTTGAACCTAATTTTCTTATTTTAAATCCTTTAGAATGGAATGTGAGATCATAACATTGATCAACAATTTGAATTACACTCAAAACATGCTGCTTTAAACCTTCAACAAGAATAACATCCTTAGTTTTTGTACTTCCACATTAAGACTAACTATGCCTTTTCCAATTATCCTTTATGAATTCTTATTTCCAAGAGTGACACTGCCTCCTTTGACTTTAGAGAGAGAAATTTGTTGTTATCTCCTATCATGTGAATTGAACATCCATTGTATATATACCACTGAATTTCTTTATTTTGAACAAATAGAGATATACCATATTCTTCCCTCTTCTCTTGCTTCCTTCTCCATACCTTTGTTCTTTGCCTTCTAATTTTGAGAAGATCTCTCTCTCTCTCTCTCTCTCTCTCTCTCTCTCTCTCTCTCTCTCTCTCTATATATATATATATATATATATATATATATATATATATATATATATATATATATTCTGCTTTTATTTGGAGTCCTCAATGTATTGCTTCTACAATCATGAGCTTTGTGCCCAAAACTATTGCACTTGAAACATTCAACATGCTATAATAAGGGGGGAAAACAATTTTATTTTTTGACAACTTTCTCATCGAAGCTTTTAGGATTGCTGCTCACATAATCATTCCTTGATATCTTATATGATCCCCTACTCCTATTACTAATATGATAATTTCTTACATAGGTTCTACAATCTATTGCCTTATGAAAAAAATCATTACAAGAAAAGTAATATCCCTAAAAGAGGTTTTGATAACTTCTTGGTGGAGAAACTCTTCTAAATCCATTCCCAAGTCTCAAATAATATTCACTTCATTCTCGTCCATGGGGTCTTGGATAGATGACGATCAGGTGCTCTATTAAGGAACTCCTTGATGTGAAGTCATCGGTTCAATTCCCTACCTCGATCAGGGGGATATATTGGATATGATGAAGATGTAGTTTTGTCAAGCTTACAAAAAAAAAATATTCACTTCCTTTGTCTAGTTCCACTTGTATTGCTAATGGGATCATGTCTCCACTAATCCTGGTTTCATTTCTAACTCTACTTGCATTGCTATTGGATCCTTTGAGGACATTAGCCTAGCTTCTAGGTTATTCTTTGCATTTATTTCTGGATGTCATTGAGCTTAATTATCGCTTGGTAGTTTCATGATAACCAAGAATTTTTTTTAATAAGATGATATTTATGGAAAATTGGAGTGTTGTCTAATATTTTAGAATTATTTCCAAACTTTAAATTTTTATTCAATTGATCATTAGTATTTTCTAAATCCTTTCTCAAGGAAACAATCTTAACTTCTAGATTCTCACAACGTCCTTTTTTCCTTGAGTTGGATTAGAAATATTTCTTCTTTTTTCATTTCCTCTCTAGTTGTAAATTTATGAGAGAGACTATTAATTCATTAAGATCACAATTCTTTACTTTCTCATGTTTTTGTAGCAACTCTAGTTACTTTTTATTAAGTTTTTCTATTTCTTGTAATGCACAAATAAGTTCTAAATAAAGTTACTGATTAAATGAGAACTATTACCTCAAAATGAAAACTTTAGCCAAAAAACCCAAAAAAACATGAAAAAACACCTTGAAAATGAAAAGTGTTGATTCTGCATCACCACATATTTTTTGGTATATTTTCAATAATTTTTAAAAATGACAGTAAAAGTCAATAAAAACCATTTTTTTGGTACAAAAGCATCTTGAAAACGAAAAGTGTTGATGTTGGAATAATTTTTTTTTTTTAAGTAAATTTTCAACCTATTTTAGCAATGATGTTAAAGATAAAATATCATGACTTTGAAAAACCTTAAAATTTCAACAATTTTTAGGCATGACATTAAAGATAAAATAACATGTCTCTAAAATGCCTTAAAATTCCAACAATTTTTACCCATGGCATTAAAGATAAAATACTTATAACTGTTTTCAACCATAGCATTAAAGATAAAATATCGTGACTTAGAAAAACATTAAAATTTTGACATTTTTTCAACCATAGAATTAAAACTACAAAAGCCTTAAGTTTTCAATATATTTCAACCATGGCGTTATGGAAGAATTATACGACTAAAAAAACTTTAAAAATGAACACCTCAATGAAAAAGTTATTATACCAAAAGTAATTCATTTTTTAAATGATAAAAGTATAGCTATTTTAAAATCTTAGCCTAAGACAACTTGCCATGTTGCAGCGGAAATTTAAAAATCAACCATCAGATTTGTTATCACTCCATCAGATTCCCAAGGCTGAGGAAGGAATCCCAACAGAGGTAACCACAAACCAAGCTTTTGACTTGGTAGCTAGCCCTACCAAGTCGGAGAGGGCTCTCTCCACAAAAATCATGGCCAAGAGGGCTAGATGAAAAATATTTTAGGCTAGATAAGAAATGCAGGGGTATGTTTTGTTTTGATTGGGGTTGGGCTCACTGAATGAGGATTAGGTCAAGAGGACTAGGTTAGGGCAATTGAGATGGAATTGCAGTCCATTCGATGGGGCAAGGTAGGTAGAAGGTTCAACACTTAAAGGTGATTTGGTGAGATGGTTTAAGACATATGAGGAGCTAGGAAGAGAATATGAGATGAGTTCTTCCTCAACTGAAGAAAATTGACAGATTAGGAAAAATTTCCCAAAACAGAGCATGAAAAACATGTATTCTTTCTTTCAACTTGAAATTTAACATATAATAGACATGAAAAGGTTTATGAGCTTACAAAACATTCATATAACTGATCACAGAGAAAAAATATTCCAAACATTCATACCAAATGAATCCCAAGAAAATAGCTGCAAATTTTCATTAATATCCAAGCCAAACTATTTCTTGATCAATACACTAACATTCAAACTGATGCCAACTTCCAACCCTTGACTCCTTTGAAAACCTAAGCTAAATAGACCTCAAAACCACCTCCACTCGTCCATAGGGGTCGAATTCATGAGATGAGGGAGATATTTCACAAAAAGCTGAACTGATAGCTAGAGTATAGGATGAGAAAAGTGACTCATTCCTATCTCTAATGAACTAATTCATTACATTTCAACTGATTGACTTACCTAATGTATCTATCCTAGATAAAAGTAAAAACATGATATTTACATTCATCATGAGCATTTACATCAGTAATTTCTCATTTCCCAAGGTAAAAAGTCAAACTGGAGTGAAACTCAAAAAATTGTTGAAGACTGTGAAAAATGCAATTTCCCTGTCAAACGCGCAGTGTCCAGGCAAAAAAAATGACCTTTTTTCAAGGCTGGTTTTGAGTGCCTTCTCGATGTCCAAATCAACTCCATGATAGCTCATTGGAAATCTATCTGAGTCCAGTTTCCAAAACTACCTCCAGTTTTCCAAATGGTGTTCATTTTCCCTATCAAATACCTATTCTCCCAATACTGGTAAACGTGCAGCGACCAGGCAAAATTTGAGGCAGAAACATGAAAATTTGATGGTTTTTGGCACTTTTGATGGACTAGTTCTCCTCCAAAAACTCTGAAAATTTCTAGGGTTGATGTCCTCATAAATATAAACATGTTGGTGGTGGCCATTTTTCATTTGGAGGCCCCAGAAAATAATGTAGCATCCAGGTCACTACGCCTTTGGAAAAATTTATGTGTGCAAAAATACTCAAAAACACAGAAATGAACAAAAATGCAAAGGGTGCCAAAATTTTGTCAAAATTGTGAGGGTAATTTCACATCAAGTGTATGAGGCATGGAGTGACACCTCAACAAGTATGTCTAACTTCTCTTTCTCTCCCTGCTTGGTCAAATCTTCAAATTTTCGCATTGGCTCTTTTGAGCTTGGCCAATGCAATTCTCTCTTTCCGTGCATGAAGTTTGAGCCTTGTCCTCAACAAGTCATTGTCCTTGTTGGCCTTCTCTAGAAACTTCTCCAAATGTACATTGACTCTATCAAGCCATGGTTCCCTGTTCTTGTTGATTTCTAGGGCAAGCTATTCATTTAGTATGAGCTGGGCAGCTAGGTCAGCTTCCCTTTATTTCTCTAGGGCTAGAGCTCTAGCAATGATCGAGGTTTCATTGCTTAAACCATTTTTCTTCTACAATTGGGATCCCTGTAGCAGCTGCAATAATATTAGTGGACATAGTGAAATTAAACCCGACAAGAGTGACCTGTCTATCATGAAGATTGGAAATGAACAATCTTGTCAACATAGGATGATACTGGGTCTTCTACACTTTCTCGCAAAATTAAAAACAACCCACATGCTTAAAACATGACACAGTCAGGGGAGAAGCCATAAGCTCTCTATTGGTTGCTGGTTCAAGTCTAATGACTTTCCCTCCCTTTTTATATTACTTTTTCTTTGGTCTCTGTTCCTCACTAGTACCTTTGTTCTCCTTTTCATCCATAATTGATAAAGAAACCCTAGGGTAATGGGTGATGGAATGAAATGGAGGAAATGTGAAGTGAAAGGAATTATTTTGGGAAATGGAGGGAATGGGAATGTGAATGGGAACCTAGGTTAATGAAAACCCTACGATTTAGAGGTATTAAGAATGGTATTTCTTTAGGGAATGTGGATATGGAAAAATATATATGGGAATGGGAAGGGAAATATATAACAGTTTATGGATTGGTTTTGAAATGAGAACTAGGGTTTCTTCCTTAGAGAAAGCTTCAAATGATTATAAAACACAAAATGTATCACTGAGATAATGTCTAGGGATTAGTCACTGATCAATGGAGCCTTGAAAAAAACCGATGCAGAGATATGGAATTGGCTGATGAAGTGGGAGGTTGTAAGATAGTTTTCTGTATTTCTAAGAAAACATGCAGTGTCAGGAACAAACACCTAGCGACCCTTGCAAACGCGTAGCGACCCCTCTCAAACACGTAACGTCCCTGCAACACCTTTTTGCAGACTCCATTTGGAGGCCTTCTTGGTGTCCAAATTGGGCCCAGGATAGCTCATTGGAAATCCATTTGAGTATAATTTCTAAATATACCTTTTTTTTCTAATTAGAGTTGATTTCCTTTGTCAAAAATTGATTTTCCCAAGACAGGTCAAATCGTGTTGAATGAGGGTGCATAAATGTAGAGTGCTGTTGCAGGCAACTTTTGGAGGCCTTCCTCATCTCCAAATTGAGCTCATGATAGCTAATTGGAAATATCAATTTTTCTAGTTATCATTTGAATTATAAAGCAAGTGATTTGGACACTCCAGCTGTGAGAAAAATTTATTTTCCCAAGATCACTCCAGAAGTGAAACAACTCTCCTCTAGCACCTTTGTTTTTGTCATTTCTCTAAAACCATGATACCTATGTAGAATATGAAGGAGGTTTTTCTTCCTTGGCCTATGATGGACAAGAAAATATCTCGATTTTTTCAAATTTACCTTTGTTTTTTCAGAAACACAATTTGAAGAAAAATTGACCCTATGAGTGGCAAATGACTTGATTGTTGGAATGACTTCTCAAAAAATGATGGAGACATGATGTTTATGAGCTGAAATGACCTCATACTTAATTATATGACATACCTTACACCTCCTCTACTCAAATATATCGTTTCCATAGCAAACCCTAACTCAGTGGGAGAGGAAACTAGGGTTTAGTGCTTGTGAACAATGATGACTTGGGCACCATTGGGAAAAATGGTTAAAAAAACGAAGTGAGCTAAATGATAATGACAAAGATGAGGTGAAAGAAAAGTAAAATAAGGTGGGATGGGTGGGATGAAAATACTAGTGCTAACATCGGCTCCAACTGTGGATGGTAGCTCCTTGGAGGTGCCAAGAACCGCAAATCTCTGAATTTGTAGATCAGTGCCTTATCCATTGGGAAATGGAGTCCAATCTATAAACTGAAACTGAAAACACACTACAAACTTCAACCCACACTAACAGATAATCAAAGCCTTAGGACCTTCACCTCGGGCTTCAAACCTTGATGAATTCTGTCAACACTTGCTGAAAATAAAATAAAATCAAACTAAAATGATACCAACCTACTCTAATCTACTGCACAATTGTTGATTAGGTGAAATGATCCTTCCAGTGTAACCAATCCAGGAGATGGCTACTTACTTAAGTTCTTCTCTCACTTTCCTCGAGCAGGCAGAATGATGTACATGTAGGCAACTCACAATAGAAACTGAAACCAAGGCTTATGCTGACAAACAAAACAACATTCAACTTCTCCAATGATTGTAAAAGACTACCAAAGGGATCTTGAAAATATTGAAGCATTACCTTGTCTTGAGATCCAGCAGCAAAAATACAAGTACTCCCTTCATTCTGATCTAAAAGAACACTTGTTTGTTGATCGATAGTAAGGCATAAGGAAGTATAACCTTCTGCTATTTGAGTTTTGGATGTAAATTCCTCAAGCATGAGAAATTTTAACTCAATATCTGGAATTTTGTATCGCTTAGGCTCATACTCCTAAAATTAAAATTCTAAATCATCTTTGAACAAAAAAAAATTCTTCAATATTATCAAACATGATAGCCATATCATCTTCATGAAAAAAAATAGTATCTGCTCACTGATCTCCTTGCAGGAAATCATCATCACAAATTGGTTTACTCACAACAACTTCCGGTATGGCTTCATTAGTCACATGACTATCATCATTCAAACCCAGAATTTCGTTTTCAATAATGGAAGATGCTTCAATCACACATTCTTGATAATGTGAACACTGTAAGAGTTGCCAATATACATTCACTTGGGTTGTAATATGATTGTTCAAGAGCTGATCTATATTATCTTCAGACAAAGGAGAAAAATGAGTTTTAAAGAAATTTATATTGATTTGGTGATTTTCATTTTTAGGATCGGGAATTGGCACTTCTATTTCTTGGTCCCAGTATGTCTCATATAAGGAGGGAGCTACTGATTCTTGTTTGTGATGAAAAGGGTTATCATGCAAAGGCTCAAGGATATCTTCATCCAAGGAGGAAACTGCTATTTCTTCTTGGGAAGAAAAATCATGAAGGGATTCTATGATCTCATCATCTAGACATTCTTCATCCCCATACAACTTTTCAAGAAACTCAATGAAATTATTAGAGATCTCACAACAACTATCAATAATCGACAAGGAATAATTAGAGCTTTGATAATGTTGAAAGAAAACTGAATGAAAGTCCTTTAGAGAATATAAACTAGCAGATGGTAGATCCTCATACCATGATCTCGCTTTTTCCTCCAAGGTAGCCATTAAAATCTTCATTAGAAAATCTTCAGGAAACTCAATCTTTAGTCTATGAATATGCAAATGAAATTTGAACAAATGTAAACTAGCATCTTCATCGTCTTGACCCTTAAACTTTGACAGTCTTGATTGCCAATCTATACGAGGAATATGGTTTGGAAAACCAAGAATATGAGCTCGATTCATAGGAGCATACCTTCGAGCAATCAAATCCATTTTGACAATAGTGAGTCACCAAAAATTTCTTCAGGCTAACGGTTCTTGAAGAGTGGAGTCGCCATGAGATTTCTAAATCTTGGGATTTTTCAACACTGGAGTCACCAAGTGAATGATGCACAGGCTTCTTGTGCCTGATCATTGTTCACCATCAACAATCAGATCTGATCTTTGTCGTACACCCAGGGAAAATTTTGTCTCTTTGTTCCTCGAAAACGACGTCAGGATGTTATCACTCCACCAAATTCCCAAGGTTGAGGAAGGAATCCCAACAGAGGTAACCACAAACCAAGCTTTTGACTTGATAGCTAGCCCTATCAAGTTGGAGAGGGATATCTTGGTCACAGCCAGGAGGGCTGGAGAAATTAGGGTTTTAGGCTAGATAATGAGTGCAAGGGGTTGTTTTGTTTTGATTGGGGTTGGGGCTCAATGAATGAGGATTATGTCAAGGGGAATAGGTTAGGGAAACTGAGATGGAATTGCAGTCCATTCGATGGTTCAACACTTAAAGGTGATTTGGTGAGATTATTTAAGACTGGTGAGGAGCTAGGAAGAGCATATGAGATGAGTTCTTCTTAAACTGAATAAAATTGATAGATTATGAAAAATTTCCCAAAATAGAGCATGAAAAACATGTATTCTACCTTTCAAATTGAAATTGAGCATATAATAGATATGAAAAGGTTTATGATCTCATAATATAGACATTCTTCATTCCTATACAACTTTTCAATAAACTTAATGAACTTATCAGAGATCTCACAACAACTATCAATCATCGACAAGGAAGAATTAGAGCTTTGATAATGTTGAAAGAAAACTGAATGAAAGTCATTTAGAGAATATAAATAGTAGATGGTAGATCCTCATAACATGATCTCAATTTTTCCTCCAAGGTAGCCATAAACATATTCATCACACAATCTTCAGGAAACTCAATCTTTAGTCTATGAATATGCAAATGAAATTTGACCAAATGCAAACTAGCATCTTCACCATATTGACCCTTAAACTTTGACAGTCCTAATTGCCAATCTATACGAGGAATACGGTTTGGAAAACAAGGAATATGAGCTCAATTCATAGGAGCAACCTTCGAGCAATCAAATCCATTTTGACAATAGTGAGTCACCAAGAAGTTCTTCAGGCTACTGGTTCTTGAAGAGTGGAGTCTCCATGAGATTTCTGAATCTTGGGATTTTTCGACACTAGAGTCGCCAGGTGAATGATGCACAACCTTCTTGTGCCTGATCATTTTTCACCATCAACAATCAGATCTGATCTTTGTCGTACACCCAGGGAAAAGTTTGTCTCTTCGTTCCCCGAAAACGGTGCCAAGATGTTATCACTCCACTAGATTCCCAAGGTCGAGGAAGGAATCCCAACAGAGGTAACCACAAACCAAGATTTTTACTTGGTATCTAGCCCTAACAAGTCGGAGAGGTCTCTCTCCACAAAAACCAAAGCCAAGAGGGCTGGATGAAAAAGCTTTTAGGCTAGCTACGAAATGTAGGGGTTTGTTTTGTTTTGATATGGGTTGGGCTCACTAAATGAGGATTAGGTCAAGAGGACTAGGTTAGGGAAATTGAGATGGAATCGCAGTCCATTCGATGGGGCAAGGTAGGTAGAAGGTTCAACACTTAAAGGTGATTTAGTGAGATGGTTTAAGAGAGATGAGGATCTAGGAAGAGCATATGAGATGAGTTCTTCCTAAACTGAAGAAAATGGATAGATTATGAAAAACTTCCCAAAACAAAGCATGAAAAACATGTAGTCTTCATTTCAACTTGAAATTTAACATATAATAGACATGAAAATTATTATGAGCTTACAAAACATTCATATAAATGATCACAAAGAAAAAAATATGCCAAACATTCATACCACATGAATCCCAAGAAAATAGCTGCAAATTTTCATTAATATCTAGGCCAAACTGTTTCTTGATCAATACACTAACATTCAAATTGATGCCAACTTCCAACCCTTGAATCCTATGAAGACTTGAGCTAAATAGACCTCAAAACCACCTCCACTCATCCATAGGGGTCGAATTCATGAGATGAGGAATATTTTTCACAAAAAGATGAACTGATAGCTACAGTATAGGACGAGAAAAGTGATTCATTCCTATCTCTAATGAACCGATTCATTACATTTAAAATGATTTACTTACCTAATGTATCTACCCTATATAAAAGTAAAAACATGATATTTACATTAATCATGAGATTTCAAATCAGTAATTTCTCATTTCCCAAGGTAAAAATTCAAATTGGAGTGAAACTCAAAAAATTGCTGAAGGTTGTGAAAAATGCAATTTCCCTATCAAACGCACAGCGTCCAGGCAAAAACAATGACCTCTTTTCAAGGCTGGTTTGAGTGCCTTCCCAATGTCCAAATCGGCTCCATGATAGCTCATTGGAAATATCTTTGAGTCTTGTTTCCAAAAATACCTCCAATTTCAAAATGGTGCTCATTTTCCTTGTCAAAAACCTGTTCTCCCAAGATTGGTAAACGCACAGCGACCAGGCAGAATTTGAGGCAGAAACATGAAAATTTGATGGTTTTTGTCACTTTTGATGGACCACTTCTCCCCCAAAAATTATAAAACTTTCTAGGGTTGATGTCCTCATCAATATGTACATGCTTCTGGTGGCCATTTGTCATTTAGAGTCCCCAAAAAAAAGCGTAGCGTCCAGGTCGCTGCGCCTTTGGAGGATTTTCTGTGTACAAAAATACTCAAAAACATAGAAATGAACAAAAATGTAAAGGGTGCCAAAATTTTGTCAAATTGTGAGGGTAATTTCTCATCAAGTGTTTGAGGCATGGAGTGAACCTCAACAAGTATGTCTAACTTCTCTTTCTCTCCTTTCTTGGTCAAATATTCAATTTTTAGCATTAGCTCTTTTGAGCTTCGCAAATGCAATTCTCTCTTTCTGTGCATGAAGTTTGAGCCTTGTCGTCAACAATTCATTGTCCTTGTTGGCCTTCTCTAGCAACTTCTCCAAATGTAGATTGGCTCTATCAAGCCATGGTTCCCTGTTCTTGCTGATTTCTAGGGCAATTTGTTCATTTGTTGTGAGCTGGGCTACTAGGTCAACTTCCCTTTATTTCTCTATGGATAGAGCTCTAGCAATGATTGAAGTTTCCTTGCTTAAACCATTTTTCTCCTACATTTGGGATCCATGTAGCAGCTGCAATAATATTAGTGGACATAGTGAAATTAAACCCGACAAGAGTGACCTGTCTGTCATGAAGATTGGAAATGAAAAAATTGTCAACATAGGATGATACTAGATCTTCTGCACTTTCTCACAAAATTAAAAACATCCCACATGATTAAAACATGACACAGTGAGGGGAATAGCCATAAGCTCTCTAGTGGTTGCTGGTTCAAGTCTAATGACTTTCCCTCCCTTTTTATATGACTTTTTCTTTCGTCTATGTTCCTCACTAGTACCTCTGTCCTCCTTTTCAGCCATAATTGATGAAGAAGCCCTAGGGTAATGGGTGATGGAATGAAATGGAGGAAATATGAATTGAAAGGAAGTGTTTTGGGAAATGGAGGGAATGGGAATGTGAATGGCAACCTAGGTGAGTGAAAATCCTAGGATTTAGAGGTATTAGGAATGGTATTTCTTTAGGGAATGGGGATATGGAAAAATATATATGGGAATGGGAAGGGAATATATATAAAAATTTAGGGATTGGTTTTGAAATGAGAACTAGGGTTTCTCTTAAAAAAATCTTCAAATGATTACAAAACACAAAATGTATCACTGAGATAATGTCTAGGGATTAGTCACTGATCAATGGAGCCTTGAAGAAAAGCCATGCAGATATTTGGCATTGGATGATTAAGTGGGAGGTTGTAATATAGTTTTCTATCTTTCTGAGCGAACGCACAACGACCCTTGCAAATGCGCAGTGATCCCTCTCAAACGCTCATCGTCCCTGCAACACATTTTTGAATACCACTTTTGGAGGCCTTCCCGATGTCCAAATTTGGCCCAGGATAGCTCATTTGAAGCCCTTTGAGTATAATTTCCAAATCTACCTTTGGTATTTTGATTGGAGTTGATTTGACTTGTCAAATTTGGATTTTCCCAAGACCGGTCAAAACATGTTGAATGAGGGTGCAAAAATGCAGAGTACTGTTGCAGGCAACTTTTGGAGGCCTTCCTCATCTCCAAATTGAGATCATGATAAATAATTGGAAATATCACTTTGGTCTAGTTATCATTTGAATTATCAAGCAAGTGATTTGGACACTCCAGCTGTGATAAAAGTTGATTTTCCCAAGGTCACTCCAGAAGTGCAACAACTCTCCTGTGGCACCTGTGTTTTTGAAATTTCTCTAAAACCATGATACCTGTGTAAAATTGGAAGGATATTTTATTCCTTGGACTATTATGGACAAAAACCTCTCTCACGTATTTCAAATTCATCTTTGTTTTTTCATAAACACAGTTTGAAGAAAAATCGACCGTATGAGTGGGAAATGACTTGACTCTTGGAATTAATTCTCAAAAAATGATGGAGACATGATGTTTATGAGTTGAAATGACCTCATACTTAATTATATGACCTAAATTATACCTCCTCTACTCAAATGTATCGTTTCCATAGTAAACCCTAGCTCAATGGGATAGGAAATTAGGGTTTAATGCTTGTGAACAATGATGACTTGGGCACCCTTGGGAAAATGGTTAAAAAAACGAAGCAAGGTCAATGATAATGATGGAGATGAGGTGAAAGAAAATTAAAATAAGGCAGGATGGGTGGGATGAAAATACTAGTGCTAACATCGGCTCCAACTGGGGATGGTATCTCCCTTGAGGTGCCAAGAACCACATATTTGTGAATTTGTAGATCAGTGACTTATCCATTAGGCAATGGAGTCCAATATGTAAACTGAAACTAAAATTGAAACTGAAAACACACTGTAAACGTAAACCCACACTAATAGATCATCAAAGCCATAGGGCCTTCACCTCGGGCTTCAAACCTTGATGAATTCTATCAACACTTACTGAAAATAAAATAAAATCAAATTGAAATGATACCAACCTACTCTAATCTACTGTACAATTACTGATTAGGTGAAATGATCCTTTCAGTGTAACCAATCCAGGAGATGGCTACTTACTGAAGTTTTTCTCTCAGTTTCCTCGAGTAGGCATAATGATGTACATGTAGGCAACTCACAATAGAAATTGAAACCAAGGCTTATGCTGACAAACAAAACAAAACTCAACTTCTCCACTGATTGAAAAATACTACCAAAGGGATCTGGAAAATCCTGAAGCATTACCTTGTCTTGAGATCCAATAGAAAAAATACAAGTACTCCTTTCATTCTGATCTGAAAGAACACTTGTTTGTTGATCGATAGGAAGGCATAGGGAAGTATAAACTTATGCTATCTGAGTATTGGTTGTAAATTCCTCAAGCACGAGAAATTCTGACTCAATCTCTGGAATTTTGTCTCTCTTAGGCTCATACTCCTCAAATTCATATTGTAAATCATCTTTGAACATAAAACATTCTTCAAGATTATCAAACATGATAGCCCTATCATCTTCATGAAAATCAACAGTATCTGCTAGCTGATCTCTTTGCAGGAAATCATCATCACAAATCGGTTTATTCACAACAACTTCCAGTATGGCTTCATCAGTAACATGACTATCATCATTCAAACCCAGACTTTCGTTTTCAATAATGGAAGATGCTTCAATCACACATTCTTGACTGTGTGAACACTGTAAGAGTTTCCAATTTACATTCGCTTGGGTTGTAATATGACTGTTCAAGAGCTGATCTATCTCATCTTCAGACAAAGGAAAACAAACTGAGTTTTATAGAAATTTACATTTATTTGGTGATTTTCATTTTTAGGATCGGGAATTGGCACTTCTCTTTCTTGGTCCAAGTCTGCCTCATCTAAGGAGGGAGCTATTGATTCTTATTGGTGATGAAAAGGGTTATCATGCAAAGGCTCAGGGATCTCTTCATCCAAGGAGGAAACTACTATTTTTTGTTAAGGGATTCTATGATCTCATCATCTAGACATTCTTCATCCCCATACAACTTTTCAAGAAACTCAATGAAATTATCAGAGATCTCACAACAACTATCGATCGTCGAAAAGGAAGAATTAGAGCTTTGATAATTTTGAAAGAAAACTAAATGAAAGTCCTTTAGAGAATATAAACTAGCAAATGGTAGATCCTCATACCATGATCTCGCTTTTTCCTCCAAGGTATCCATAAACATCTTCACCAGACAATCTTCAGGAAACTCAATCTTTAGTCTATGAATATGCAAATGAAATTTGACCAAATGCAAACTAGCATCTTCATCGTCTTGACCCTTAAAATTTGATAGTCCTGATTGATAATCTATATGAGGAATACGGTTTGGAAAACCAGGAATATGAGCTCGATTCATAGGAGCATACCTTCGAGAAATCAAATCCATTTTGAAAATAGTGAGTCACCAAGAAGTTCTTCAGGCTATCAGTTCTTGAAGAGTGGAGTCACCATGAGATTTCTAAATCTTGGGATTTTTTGACGTTGGAGTCG
Source organism: Pinus albicaulis (assembly GCA_034641835.2). Taxonomy (NCBI): domain Eukaryota; kingdom Viridiplantae; phylum Streptophyta; class Pinopsida; order Pinales; family Pinaceae; genus Pinus; species Pinus albicaulis. The sequence continues at coordinate 1,282,900,561 of CM076572.1, forward strand.
CCAGGTGAATGATGCACAGGCTTCTTGTGCCTGATCATTTTTCACCATAAAAAATCAGATCTAATCTTTGTCATACACCCAGGGAAAAGTTTGTCTCTTTGATCCTCGACAATGACACCAGGATGTTATCACTCCACCAGATTCCCAAGGCTGAGGAAAGAATCCCAACAGAGGTAACCACAAACCAAGATTTTGACTTGATAGCTAGCCTTATCAAGTTGGAGAGGGCTCTCTCCAAAAGGGTCACAACCAAGAGGGTTGGAGAAATTAGGGTTTTAGGATAGCTAATGAGTACAAGGGGTTGTTTTGTTTTGATTGGGGTTGGGGCTCAATTAATGAGGATTAGGTCAAGGGGACTAGGTTATGGCAATTGAGATGGAATTGCAGTCCATTCGATGGGGCAAGGTAGGTAGAAGGTTCAAAACTTAAAGGTGATTTGGTGAGATAATTTAAAACTAGTGAGGATCTAGGAAGAGCATATGAGATGAGTTCTTCCTAAACTGAAGAAAATGGACAAATTATGATTTTTTTTCCAAACAGAGCATGAAAAACATGTATTTTTCCTTTCAACTTGAAATTTAGCATATAATAGACATGAAAAGGCTTATGATCTCAACATCTAGACATTCTTCATCCCCATACAAATTTTCAAGAAACTCAATGAAATTATCAGAGATCTCACAACAACTATCAATCATCGACAAGGAAGAATTAGAGCTTTGATAATGTTGAAAGAAAACTGAATGAAATTCCTTTAGAGAATATAAACTAGTAGATGGTAGATCCTCATACCATGATCTAAATTTTTCCTCCAAGGTACCCATAAACATCTTCATCAGAAAATATTACAGAAACTCAATCTCTAGTCTATGAATATGCAAATGAAATTTGACCAAATGTAAACTAGCGTCTTCACCGTCTTGACCCTTAAACTTTGACAGTGCTGATTGCCAATCTATATGAGGAATACGGTTTGGAAAACCAGGAATATGAGCTCGATTCATAGGAGCATACCTTCGAGCAATCAAATCCATTTTGAAAATAATGAGTCAGCAAGAAGTTCTTGAGGCTACCAGTTCTTGAAGAGTGGAGTCGGTATGATATTTCTGAATCTTGGGATTTTTTGACACTAGAGTCGCCAGGTGAATTATGCACAACCTTATTGTGCCTAATCTTTGTTCACTATCAACAATCATATCTGATCTTTGTTGTACACCCAGGGAAAAGTTTGTCTCTTCGTTCCCTTGCAACGACGCCAAGATGTTATCACTCCACCAGATTCCCAAGGATGAGGAAGGAATCGCAACAGAGGTAACCACAAACCAAGCTTTTGACTTGGCATCTAGCCCTACCAAGTCGGAGAGGGCTCTCTCCACAAAAATCACAGCCAAGAGGGTTAGATGAAAAATATTTTAGGTTAACTAAGAAATGTAGAGTTTTGTTTTGTTTTGATTGGTGTTGGGCTCACTGAATGAGGATTAGGTCAAGAGGACTAGGTTAGGGCAATTGAGATGGAATTGCAGTCCATTCGATGGGGAAAGGTAGGTAGAAGGTTCAACACTTAAAGGTGATTTGGTGAGATGGTTTAAGACATATGAGGAGCTAGGAAGAGCATATGAGATGAGTTCTTCCTAAATTGAAGAAAATGGACAGATTATGAAAAATTTCCCAAAACAAAGCATGAAAAACATGTATTCTACCTTTCAACTTGAAATTTAACATATAATAGACATGAAAAGGTTTATGAGATTACAAAAAATTCAAACAAATGATCATAGAGAAAAAAATATGCCAAACATTCATACCACATGAATTCCAAGGAAATATCTGCAATTTTTCATTAATATCCAGGCCAAACTATTTCTTGATCAATACACTAACATTCAAACTGATGCCAACTTCCAACCCTTGACTCCTTTGAAGAACTGAGCTAAATAGACCTCGAAACCACCTCCACTCATCCATAGGGGTCGAATTCATGAGATGAGGGAAATATTTCACAAAAATCTGAACTGATAGCTAGAGTATAGGATGAGAAAAGTGACTCATTCCTATCTCTAATGAACTGATTCATTACATTTCAACTGATTGACTTACCTAATGTACCTATCTTAGATAAAAGTAAACACATGATATTTACATTCATCATGAGCATTTACATCAGTAATTTCTCATTTCCTAAGGTAAAAATTCAAACTGGAGTGAAACTCAAAAAATTGCTGAAGATTGTGAAAAATCCAATTTCCCTACCAAATGCGCAGCGTCCAGGCAGAAAAAATGACCTCTTTTCAAGGTTTGTTTTGTGTGCCTTCCCGGTTCAAATCAGTTCCATGATAGCTCATTGGAAATATCTCTGAGTCTAGTTTCAAAAACTACCTCCAGTTTTCAAAATGCTGCTCATTTGCCCTGTCAAAAACCTGCTCTCCCAATATTGGTAAACGCGAAGCGAACAGGCAGAATTTGAGGCAGAAACATGAAAATTTGATGCTTTTTGGCACTTTTGATGGACCAATTCTCCTCCAAAAACTCTAAAACTTGCTAGGGTTGATGTCCTCATCAATATGAACATGTTGGTGATGGCCATTTGTCATTTGGAGGCCCCAAAAAAGAGCGTAGCGTCTAGGTCGCTATGCCTTTGGAAAATTTTTTGTGTGCAAAAATACTCAAAAAAACAGATATGAACAAAAATACAAAGGGTGCCAAAATTTTGTCAAAATTGTGAGGGTACTTGCTCATAAAGTGTTTGAGGCATGGAGTGACACCTCAAAAAGTATGTCTAACTTCTCTTTCTCTCCTTTCTTGGTTAAATCTTTAATTTTTAGCATTGGCTCTTTTGAGCTTGGCCAATGAAATTCTCTCTTTCCGTGCATAAAGTTTGAGCCTTGTCCTCAATAAGTCATTGTCCTTGTTGGCCTTCTCTAGCAACTTCTCCAAATGTAGATTGGATCTATCAAGCCATGGTTCCCTGTTCTTGCCGATTTCTAGGACATGTTGTTCATTTGGTGTGAGCTGGGCTGCTAGGTCAACTTCCCTTTGTTTGTCTAGGGATAGAGCTCTAGAAATGATCGAGGTTTCCTTGCTTAAACCATTTTTCTCCTACATTTGGGATCCCTCTAGCAGCTGCAATAATATTAGTGGACATAGTGAAATTAAACCCAACAAGAGTGACCTGTCTATCATGAAGATTGGAAATGAACAATCTTGTCAACATAGGATGATATTGGATCTTATGCACTTTCTCGCAAAATTCAAAATAACCCACATGATTAAAACATGACACAGTGAGGGGAGAAGCCATAAGCTCTCTAGTGGTTGGTTCTTCAAGTCTAATGACTTTCCCTCCCTTTTTATATGACTTTTTCTTTGGTCTCTATTCCTCACTAGTACCTTTGTCTTCCTTTTCAACCATAATTGATGAGGAAACCCTAGGGTAATGGGTGATGGAATGAAATGGAGGAAATGTGAAGTGAAAGGAAGTGTTCTGGGAAATGGAGGGAATGGGAATGTGAATGGGAACCTAGGTTAGTGAAAACCATAGGATTTAGAGGTATTAGGAATGGTATTGCTTTAGGGAATGGGGATATGGAAATATATATATATATATGGAATGAGAAGGGAAATATATAACAGTTTAGAGATTGGTTTTGAAATGAGAACTAGGGTTTCTTCCTTAGAAAAAGCTTCAAATGATTATAAAACACAAAATGTATCACTGAGATAATGTCTAGGGATTAGTCACTGATCAATGGATCCTTGAAGAAAACCCATGCTAAGATATGGAATTGGCTGATGAAGTGGGAGGTTGTAAGATATTTTTCTGTCTTTCTGAGAAAAAGCACAACGTCCATAGCAAAGGTGCAACGATCCTTGCAAACGCGCAACGTCTCTGTAGCACTTTTTTCAGACCACATTTGGAGGCCTTACCGATGTCCAAATTGGGCCTAGGATAGCTCATTAGAACGCCCTTTGAGTCTACTTTCCAAATATACCTTTGGTTTTTTGATTGGAGTTGATTTTCCTTGTCAAAAATTGATTTTCCGAAGACTGGTCAAAACGTGTTGAATGAGGGTGCAGAAATGCAGAGTGATGTTGCAGGAAACTTTTGGAGGGCTTCCTCATCTCCAAATTGAGCTCATGATAGCTAATTGGAAATCTAGCTTTGTCTGGTTATCATTTGAATTATCAAGCAAGTGATTTGGACACTCCAGCTGTGAGAAAAATTGATTTTCCCAAGGTCACTCCAGAAGTGCAACAACTCTCCTGTGGCACCTGTATTTTTGAAATTTGTCTAAAACCATGAAACCTGTGTAAAATCTGAAGGAATTTTTTCTTCCTTGGCTTATGATGGAAATAAACCTCTCTCACTTTTGTCAAAGTCATCTTTGTTTTATCAGAAACACAGTTTGAAGAAAAATCGACCCTATGCGTGGAAAATGACTTGACTCTTGGAATGACTTCTCAAAAAATGATGGAGACATGATGTTTATGAGCTGAAATGACCTCATACTTAATTATATGACTTTCCTTATACCTCATTTGCTCAAATGTCTCTTTTCCATAACAAACCCTAGCTTAGTGGGAGAGGAAATTAGAGTTGAGTGCTTGTGAACAATGATGACTTGGGCACCCTTGGGAAAATTGGTTAAAAAAATGAAGCGAGGTCAATGATAATGACAGAGATGAGGTGAAATAAAAGTAAGATAAGTCAGGATGGGTGGGATGAAAATACTAGTGCTAACAAGATTGGCGTGCAATGTAGGCGAACTCAACCTATTGCAATGAAATATTAAATTCAAACATGAAATTGACACAATGTGAGATTAGACTTGATCCATTATAATGAAAATTTAAAATCAACTATCAAATTGATACATAATGGGGTCGAGTTGCTAGTTGAGGATCGACACGTACTTCGAAAAAATAAAATACAAAAAATACAAAACAAAACGAAAATTAGAAGATTGAAAAAAACAAAAACAAAAACAAAAACAAAAACAAAAACTAAAAACAAAAAATTTAAAAAGTAATAATTGATGAATAAAAAAATATTAAAACATAAAAAAATATAAAAAATAGAAAAAAAATTAAACATAAAAAAATATATACAAAATATATTTTGGAGAAATCACAAAGTAGTTTTGAGGGTCTTTGGAACCACTTCCTATGGTTTATCATCAAGACAAATATAACAAAACACAAAAAATATATAAAAAACATAAAAAAATTAAACATAAAAATTGTTTAAAAAAACCAAATCTTTTTCACCTTGGATAAAGTATCTAACAAAACCAAAGTAAACTAAAAAAAGATTTAAAAAAAAAAAAAAATTATCTCTCAAAAATACGTAATCTAAGGACAACAATAAAAAATTTAAGTCTAAAAAAGAAAAATACAATAAAATAAAAACAAATTGGATAATTAAAAAATAAACAAATTAATTAAAAAAATAAAAAATTAAGTTAATTTACATTTTTTAATTGTTTTTATTTATTTTTATTTCTTAATTTTATATTTTGTCTATATATATATAGATATAATTTTTTTTTTAAATTTTATTTATTTATTTTAAGTGTTTTTTAAATTATTAAAATAAAAAGTAATGTTTTTTTTTAAAAATAATTTTTAATGTGTTTATTTATTTTTCATAAGTTTTTTCTTTAGTTTTGTTTTATATCTTTAGTTTTTTCTTTTATAAGAATATATATATATATATATATATATATATATATATATATAATTTAAATTTTAATGTTTTTTTGAAATTTTCTTGATGTTTTTTATTTCCAAAGTTGGTTTGTTTGTTTGTTTGTTTTTTAATTTTATTTTATTGCTTTTAATAATTGTATGTTTTATTTTTTTTTAATATTTGTTTTGTCATTTTTACTTAAAAATTTATTTGCATCACTTTTTTTGAAAAAAAAACTTCAAATGTCATCATCTTTGGATATATAATTCATAAAAATTTCATAAAATTTGCTATTTTCCGACTCTTTTTATTCAATATTTTTCATAAAAATATCTTATTTAACATTTTATTTTTAGCAAAAAGGTTTATTAATTTTTTTTGTAAGTCAATATTTCTATTCATGTAGGAAAAAAGAGTACATGGTGTCCGATCCAAAACATGTGGTCTCACCTCGACCGGGTATGTTGACCAAAAAGTGCACTATATTACAAAAATAAAAAAGAATAGCAAGGGACACTGTCCATAAACGGTTGGGCGAGAGGCACCAAAAGATATCGAAAACATAAAAAAACATCAGAAATCATACTAGTCTCTAGACGTGATGGAAGCCGGGTTGTCCAGGGCTGTTCCAGGAGGTGGTGGAGGGCAGAAGTCGCACTAAAAATGCCCTTCGTAGTGCGCCATCTATGTCTCCAACTTTTCTACTTTCTCTATGAGTTGGTTTTTCTCGCGCCATACCACAACTAGTCTTTCCCACATATGACTATGAAAGTAATGCATGCGTTCTAGAGAGACCATATGTACCGTGTTATCCTCACGTCGGACCCGCTCTGTGACATGCACCCGATCGATCCAAATGGAAATGAGAGTGCATTGGTTCTCCAGGAAATAGTGCTGGAGACCCTGCCCCTCCTGCACCTTCGAGCTAGTCTACTTGCAATTCACCTTCCCACCACGGGCTCCTCCGCCCCTGCGAGTCTTCCCATGACCCTGCGACCGGCCTCCTCTGCTGCCACCTCTATTTCCACCGCCACGACCAAGACAACTGCCCACATTTCATTTCCGAACATGCTCAATATTTTTTCCACATTGAATCGTCGTAACCATAACCATAGCCATGTCTGCCACCTAAACTGAACTAGTTGCAACAAGGGGCGGGGGGAGAACTACCCTGACACGTCATCAATTTCATTTATTTTCGTAGAGGAGGCACACCTGTAATTGAGACTAGGTACCAGACTCCACACCCGGAAAAATACTCCCCATTGAAGAAAACCCCAAACAACACCACCCGAAGCAACCCTAAAGTGCTATAATGGTGTTAGCTCCCAACAAGGGGTTGCTGCCCCTAGATAATCCAGGCACCTTTGCCTGCTTGAGTGACACATAAGATGGAGAACCAAAAAATAGTATAGGAGCCGAGCCCGCATCAAGACGACTTCCAAGCCAAAGGCCACCTACCAAATTCAACAAACATAAACCACAAATCCCATCCTCAACTAGTTGTGCTAGCGAGACTTGACCAAATTTTCCCTTTTGAAACTTATAATGTTTTCTCCTATATTCACGTTCCTCTTTGTTGCTACTATTTTCTAAAATTACACGTGATATATAGAATCAAAATGACCTCTTCTTCTACAATTATGACATCGTAGTAGCTTACCTTTTCCTTTGCTAGTTCCTCATGAGATAAATTACACTTCTTCTACATCTAATACGATGCTATAACTATTATTGGCTTTGATATTTTTCACATATTCCTTTGAATATCGTATATCATATTAAATGTATTGATTCTTCATGGTCATGAGCAAGAATTATTCTTGGTCTTGATTAGATGCATATTCATCAATGTCTTCCAATGAACTGCCATCTTCCTTGTAATAGAGGCTTTTCTTCTTGAAATATCTTCCCTTCCTATATTTCATGAAATTTTCTTCTATATTTATATTCTTCTTCATCATCACTATATTCTAATTTTTCATGTGGTCATCTAGAATCATAATGACCCATTCTACCACATTTAAAACAATTTAATGGTATCTTACCTTTATATTTTCTAGATCTTCTTTTTAGCTTCCTCACAAATTTAACTTCTTCTTCATATGATTCAAAGATGAAGTGATCATGGTCCTTGTTTCCTTTTGTATTCTTTTATGATTTGAAGGCTACTTCCTTTAATCCCGATTTCTCCTTTCCTGTTCTCATCTCATATGGAACACGGATTCCATGTAATTAATCCATCTTCATATATTTTAGATATTTCATTTCTTCAATGATATATACCTTTACATTAAATATCAATGGAAGATATCTCAATACTTTCTAAACAAATAATGCTTCATCAATCATTTCACCAAGTCCTCTAATAGTATTCAAAAATTCATCTACATGAAGAAAAAGGCTATAATATATTCTTCTTCATTCATATTTAAACTTTCAAATTGCATTTTATGTATCATTGTGGTTATTTCCCTCAATCATGTATGGAAATATGAAATAATCACATCAGTCAATGATAAAATACAACAAGATGATCTCTAATTAGAAACTAGGTAAGATCCATAATCCATAAAATAGTAAAGACGAAAAAAAACATTATGTAAAGTAAATAGAAAAAAATACTATTTTATAAACATAACCCAAGTAAAAGGAAAGAAGGTTTAGTAATTATTGACTTTACCTTAACTTCACCTTGTTGTGTAATTGGTTGCAAAGGGAGAAACTTAGTCTCTCCCGAGGGATTGGCCTTTGTCTCCTCTCTCTTGGTCCTCCTTACTCTTGCACAACAGTGTAAGCATAACCTTACCCTAGATGTCTCCTCAAATTCCTTAGCCCAACTATTCTTTTATAGACGCTGGTGGATGGGATTTTCTAGAAAAATTTTCATAAAAAATGTAGACCTTTTTAAGGGAACAAGTGGAGCTTGGGGTTAATTTTTCCCTCTAGAAAAAGGTAGGAATCCCAATATATGCCATAGGGTTCCATAAAATATGTTAGTTGGAGAGTTAAAGTTTACTTAAGAACATACATGTGGTCCTGCACTATTAGTCAGAAAACTACACAGTGAATGAAATCCTAATATATTTCTATCTATTTTCATATTTTTGGAATTTATTTCACCTAGGAATACTTTTTTGATGTTTGAAAGTATTTCTAATATGATACGATGCTCGTATCATCTATAAAAAATTTTGGGATAAAATTTTCCCCATGATGTGCGAGGGGGGAGCATAGAAACGTACACCTAAAGTACATAACTTGTACTACTGAATTGTGAACTACTAATGGTGTCAATGAGATGGAGAGTGGGAGATGTCAGGTGAAACCAATGGATTAAGTGATCAATCACATGTATGAACCAATACATATGAGTGACATATATCTATATACATATTGATTGATACAAATAATGGGGGCATGTCCCATGCTCATGGTAATTATCAAAGTACAAGTTACAATGATGGAAATGGAAGACCATATACAATAATGGATATCTGAATTTGCTAAAATGGATGATGCTATAACTTTTTATCTGAGTGAGCAATGAAAGAATCACATTGGTGGCGACCAGGCTCAATAATCAAAAAGGGTATCCCCATTGATGGGGGATACAAATGTAATGGGTATACTGAGGTCTTCAAGTATTCATGGGGTCAATGCAACTCATCATGGCCATGCGAAAAAGTGTAGTTGGAGTTGGACATGGGTGGATCAGATCAGATCAAGGAGAAATGATGTGTCTCCTAGGCTAAATCAAGGCTGCCTTCACATTGAAGGTGTGAGGATCCGAATAAAATGAACCAATAATAGGTGCAACTTGTTGCCATGTGAATAAATTAGGCTGAAGTCGAACATGGGGTAAGCCTAATGGATCTAGGAACACTAATGTCTCTCCTAGTCTACCCCAAGGAAAACCATGATAAGGCAATGGATAACCATAATAAAAAAAATATTCATTAATTCAAAACTTCTGGATAATGAATGTTGGTGTCGATGAAAACAAAAATATCATGAGCGATGTACAAAAAGTAATAGAGTAACCAGAACTTGTATTTACATAGGAACTTTGAAAAAGTCTGGATGCGGTCATTTTATTAATTAAGATAACTTCCTTCGATCGAAGCATATACACTGACGAAAGTAACAGGGACCATTTGGGTGATGAACAAAAGGAATGTTTCTCTAGGTGAAACTGAGGACACAGACACAACGAAATGGTAAAAAGGGTGTCATGAGGGTACTGGTGTGCTAAGAAAAACAACAGTTAGAAAAAGTGAGACCAGTCTTAAATATGGTTGATAGTCAAACCTGTGATAGATGACACAAATAATGAAATGACAAGGGGTACTGGGGAGGTGAGGAAAATAAAAGTTAAAAAATGACAAACTGTATTAATGACAAGCTATAGTGGAACTTACTCAAGTGACTCAACGTGGATGCTCCGAAAAAAGGTGACACGAGGCTACTGCCATTGTAGAATTATGGTATCAAGTACTCAAAGTATCTCGATATGAAGAGGGTGCTATTTTTTGTGTTTTGGGTAATACAACAATAAGATGGGTTCCCTTGGTGTGGCCATGTGTATGTTAGCGATAAAAACAACGGAGGGAATGGGCCCCTCGGGGTGTTTTCTAGGGGTAACTTGGATGAATAAAAAATGAAAACTGAAGGGCTCATAGTTGCAAGGAGATGTAAAGCAGTGTGAAACTTACTATTCAAATATTGAGGAAACCAAGTGAAGGGGAGTTTGAGGGAGGTAAGAAAAGGCACAACCCAGAGAGAATATGCAGTTGAAATGTATGAAGATAGATACAAGCTCTCAAGCCTACATAAAATTTTGGCATGGATTCCGAATGTGTAAAGGGTTCTACTTGGACAACCATGTTGGGTAGGTAAATTAAGAGCTATTTCTCGTGATTAGAAAATGTGCTAGATAAGAAATTGAAGTGAATTGGGGTGAATATGTGTGCTTGGTTATAAAGGATAAAAGGAAACAATGAAATGCATCTGAACAAGGACACACAGGGTCTCTATGCCAATTTGATTCATCACACCTGATGAGGCTATTGATGCCTCATTAATGGTGTGAGAGGTCACATGGGGTCTACGAGAAAAATATGTGTACAAGTAATGAATATTACCACAAATGAGAGTGATTTATCATAATAAAACTTGAAAAGGAAGATGTGACAAAGTTATGTAAAAATATAGGAACATGTACGGGTGCATGCTAAAAATATATCCCACATGAAAATATATGAAATGTGGAAAGGAAGATACCATGGTGAAGTGTGAAATGCAAGGAATCCAATTATGTCGACTGTGTTGGATTTGGGTCTACAGTTCAATGAAACATACTAGTCAAAATTTGGGTCAAATGACTATAAACATGGGCTTGAATTCCTTTTTACTATTCATTTTGATTGTTTGATTACATTGATTTATAAGCGTTGTGATTGATTGTGGGAGTTTGGATAAATGGATTGGGAGTGTGCTTCTTCCAAGTAAGCCTTGAAATTAAACTCTATCTGTTTATCTAGGTATTTTTAGATTTAGGGGGGATTTGGGCCTTGAAAAACCTAATATCTTGAATTTAACTTGACCGCGCACATAAAATGATGGATTTTTTTTTTGGTGTTTGTGTGGGTGTGTGGTTTGACCACGCAATTAATTTTCAAACAGGTACATGGTGAGCATGCACCTATGCGTCGAATAGGTGCGCAGTGTCATGCACCTGTGACTTTCAGAAAAACCATAGAGTGATAAGGATGCATCTAACATAGTTGAGCGCAAATGGGGCTACTCAAGTTATTTGATTACAGAATTCTGCGAGTGGCTCCTAGCCTTCTATAGGAGATAGTGAGTTAGTGGGTTTTGGATGCACATGTATTCCAGATAAGGAAATAGGTCCGATATCTTACTAGGACCAATATTTATTTCCTAATAGGTCTCTTTATTAGATGGGTTGTCAGAGACCTGAGGTTTGGTCTACAGGGGCTTGTGGTAGAGATAGTTGCATATGTTTGTGAGGACCATCCCGATGTGATCCATGATGGGTTGGCCCAGATAGAGGCCATTATAAAACTTACATTATGAGAAACAATGAAAATGTTTCCTCGTATCTATGGTTTAACATTTTTGTATCAGATCAAGGGAGGACAACTAGTCATGATTCGAGCAACGTATAGTAGTGTCCACCATAGCTGGGAAGATATCATGCTCTAAAGAATTAGGAGCGAGCTTGGGGAGATGAGGGAAGATAATTGATCTAAGATTTTCTTCAGATCGATATTATGCTAATTCTTCTTGGAGCATATTTCGTCTATGCAACTAGGAGTGGTACTACTAGATCATGAGTGAAAGATTGCTAGGCTACGACGATGGGCATAGTTGATTCCACAGGTGGGGGCAGGACCAGTTGGGTGGATATTGTTATCACCCCATAATTTTTAATTGGAAAGAAAAAATGATAGAGGACAACATCAAACCACTTTGGAGTCCAGGACCTAGCCTTCCTAGACTCAGAGAGGGCTCTCTCTATTTTTATGATTTATCTTGATAATTATAGATGCTGATGTTAGGCTAGTTACAGTGATGGGGGTATGGATTGTTTTGATTGATTGTGTGGTTGGACAAATGGAGTTGTGAAACTTAATCCATTGGGCTATGGAGTCATAAAAGGCTGAATTGTGCATCAATGTTTCAAGGGCATTCACAGAGCAAGCTAACTATGCAGACTAGATCTTAATAGCAGTGTGAAATGGGAAAGGAGAAGGAGATTAAGGTTCAACATAAATGCAGATTAGACCAGCTCTGAATTATGCATTCAGGTCTCAAAGGAAAAAAATGAGATAAAAAACACAAACATAATTAAGGTGCTCTCTTAGCAAATCTTAATCTAAATTTTTTGTTTTGAAATCAGATAAATTGATGCACAATATGAAAATATAGTGGAAAAAAATTAACATAGAGGAAAAACATCACCATTAACATAGCTCAAGAATCCTGTGAGCGGTCTCTTATTATTTATGCCCAGCGCAAACAGTTACAATGCTCCAATACTTCTTACAATGCAAGTTTCAATAGGGTCCAATTTTCCAACCTTCCAACCCTTGATACTACTAAGGTATGAAATATTTATCTAAAAACTAAGTCGGTTGCCATATCTTACTCAGAAACCCTTCACTGATTATAATTTATTAGAAAATGGAAAAGTGTGGCCATGCAAGACCTGATCAGACATCACTGACAACATCACTGCCTCTAGAATTAATTTTGGGCAACTCTTCATAGATCCAAACTCTTCGATGGCTCTTTGTAAGATCAAAAAATAAGCTTGGAGGTGGCTGTGATGGTCATGAAGAGGCAACCAATGGTGGCTCTGACATCTAGCTCTGCTTTTCAAGAAATCGGCGTTGGGTAATTAAGTCTGGCTTAACGATAGACACTTTTCATTATTTGGGTGATTATGATGATGTGTTCTGTATGAAATCCCTTTTCCTGACTTGACCTCCTGTCCTTGCACACCTTTTCGGGGCTTATTATATTACAATTCCTCCTATCATGTTTTGGAATATTTCTTCATTCAATGGCACACAAACCTCATAAGCCCGGACGTGAAGGGATGACGGTGGATGTGGTACAAGAGTAGTGGTAATGGTCAAATGAATGTAGCGGCGGTTTGCAAGCCATCGGGAAAAACTTTTCGGAGGGGGTCTTAGGTGGTAAGTGGTAATATAGAGGGGGGTACGAAATTAAGAGGGTGCGACACATGGAGGAATGGGTGGTAATGGATACCGCCCATTTTGGACCCCCTCCCCTCATGATAAAGTTTGAATGCTGCAGGGAGGCCAAAACTAGATAAGGGCTGTCGGATGTGGGGAAGAGGAGTGGAGAAGGAGGAAAGATGGAGGGCGATTAGAGGTGGAATGACATAGCACACGGGTGGGACCTGACTCGACCCTTGGTGTCTTTTTTCTACTTGAGCCCTTTTGGCAGTGTTTAGCCTTTTTTCAAACAAAACAACATAAAAAATCATATACCTAGATTTGAAATTCTGTAGATTTTAGTTATGAACTTCATTGCATCCACAGAAATATCGCACATTGCAATATTCAAAGTTTATGATAAGAGAAAAGGAATTGGCAATGTGATGTGAAGAGGGAGTTGACGTGGCAGGTAAGGTGGGACCTGACCGCATTGCAAATCACAAATATTAAGTTTTAGCTATAAGTGCGGGGGTTAAATTCTAAAACTTGCAAAGTGAGGGAGAGGGACCCACCCACATCGCAATCGAAAGTCGGAAGGTTTTTGCGGTAAGGTAAGGTGTATAAGGTTTCATATTATATGATATGTATTGCAAGTGACCTGAAGTGGGGGGCGGAGCCGCTGTGCGGCCAAACACATCGCAACTTAACAAAAATGCATTGCGGGCGCTTAACGGTAAGTTATAAAATGTGCAATGCGATATATCGCAAATCGGTGATTGAAAGTTTTAAGGTTTTTCTGTGATGCGGAAAGTTATAATTTGCGAAATGCGATGGATGGTGGGGGAAAGGGTGACATGTCAGGGAGAATGGCCCCACTTTAATCACAATTGGGGAAATGGGAAAGTGGAGCTAAAGCCATGATATAGTGATGAAAAAAGGAAAAATAAAAAGATAAAGCGGAAAGGCATAAAAGGGTAAATTTTATGGATTTTTAAGGGAAATGGAATGAAAAGGAAGTGTAGTAGGTGAATGGGTCCCACCGGCATCACATATCACATTTCGCTGACTTTAACATTTACCCTTTGTGCCCATCCTTTAAACTTGCGATCTGCGATTTAGTCTTCGCCGTTGATCGATGCTTAGATCTGTAATATCCCAAAAGGGAGAATGCAGTAATACTGAAACACTATAAGAACTACAAAAAAGTAAACAATAAATCTATATACACATCAGAATGCACAGAATAGCTGAGCCATTTTATTATATTGGAGGTGCAAAAAGAAAGTACAACAATGCTCAAAATATGAGACACTCAAGCCACAAAGGTGGCCTAGAATGACCCTGCAATGATATCCCAAGAGGGACTACTGCTCTGCTGGAAGGTAAACTATGTTGTCCCTGCTGCAATTGTAGGGACTGCAACTGCCTGAAAGATGGAAATTATGATCTAGGTAGAATGGGAGCTTCGATGATGCTGAAATTGTAGATCTAGGATCTATGATGGATTCCCAAGATAACCTAGAAGGGATTTATCAGATCTGTAAGTCTAAGAAAGCCACCTTTAGGGCTTCACATATATGCTGTTGGAAATGCAGATCTGAAGCTAGATCTGATGATATGATGGATGGAATGATGAAAAATTAGATCTATGCAAGAAGGGCCGATCCCTTCACTAGATCCTTGGGAAAAAGCTCAAGATCTGGCTCCTCCAATCTCCTCCACTGAAAATAGCTGCTGGATGAACAACAACTTCAAAAAACTGCACCGTCAGAGAGGGAGGCTCATTAGCCTACTGCTAGATGTGTCAAATCAACTCCTGAGTGATGGAAACAATAGATCCAATGTGAGGAGGTTATCCCTCACAGGATTTCCAGCTGAAATACTGGAAAATTCCTTCCTCCAATAGATCTACAGGACTGAACTACGCAATCCTTGAAGGGAAAACTATTGCATGAAGGTAAAACACAATGGCCTGAATGTTGGATGTAGATTTGCTGCTCCAGAAAGGCTAGATCTGAAGAACAAAGTGGTAGGATGAATCCTCCACTGGTTTCCTAGCTGAATGCTAGAAACAACCCCCTGAAGATGGCACCAATGTCTGATATGGAATGAAGAACAATCCTCTTTCCAGAGCTACTCAAAGAAAGAGGTGGGATTCCCACTCGGGAACACCCCATGTTAAACATCACTGCAAACTCTGCTAAATAGGCCAAGACTGCATAGAAATTTCCTAAGACAAATCTAGATCTAAACAGATCAAGAAATGAATTATCCAAATCATGCCTTCCTTTGTGCCTTCACCTTCATTATATGCATGAGCCTTCCATAGCCCGGGCCCACTCTAAATCTGCGCTGTACATGTGGACAAAGTCTCCATGTTTGACTGCACTATTGATCCATACCCTCCATCATGTTCACATGGGGTGATTACCCCCTCCATCACGTGTGCATTAAATGCATCACTTTCTCCACTATCTTATCATAAGTGCTTCATGATCTCCTTTGAATGCACTATGATCTTAGTTTACCTTATCAAAGATCCTCATGATTTTATATTTGAGATCCATGATCTTATTTGATTGTTTCATCCTCCATAATATATCTCATAAATGAGACATGATCTCCATAAATGGAGCTACTCCACTACTCCATGATTCTAGATGTAGATCTAAAATATCCACATACACACATTAAAAGTGGATTTTATTCATCTTTGAGGTTTGTGGGTCCCTCCACCCTTTTATTTACTTAATTTATTAAGAAAATCAAGGACTCTAATATTCCAAATATGATGTGAAAATTTGGGAATATTACAGTCGCCCCCGACAAAATGTTGCTTGTCTTGAAGCAAGTCCAAAAGTATATGCCAAGCCATCTATTCCCCTCCAAATGGCATCCACATAAGGAAGGCTTCCTCCATTTGCTACAATTTTTTATGCATGTTTGGTTCCAAAGTTGTCTTTTAAAATATATAGAATGACTTCCAACTGCATGGTTAGATGTCCTCCTTCCACCATGAAGTACCAAGTGACAACCATATGATGTCCAACATCATCCTTAATACATGAGATACACAAAATAAAGTGGTCCTTTCTACCAAGGAAAAGCTCCATCTCACAATACATCTCTTCATCCCATGCTTTATGAATCTGATTGAGAATTGATATGCTCTCATCCTTAGCACTGTTGGCCTTGTTGGATCCAAGAATCATTCCAACATTATGCAAAAGAAGAAGGAAAGGAGTCACACAGGTAGACAAAGATTTCAAACCACATTCTCCTAATAGTAACCACCGAAGTAAGGCCCTTTTCTTCCATCCTCCATCTCCTCCATGCAAGATGGACAAGCCAAACTCTCCCAAAAGAAACCAAAGCAACAAGAGATCTTGTTGCTTTCTCTCCTCCTCATGTGCACCATGGAGAAAATACATATTGATTGATATGTGGAATGCCACATCAGCCCAATACAAATAAACACCATCAATTCACATCATGAGAGCATCATGCCAAACTTTACCCAAAAAAAAACACATAGACATAGGAGATGTCATGTGGTGGCCAAACTCTCTCAAGGGAAACCAAAATGAACATGCCTTCTTTTGCTGCATTTTATCATTGATACACAAGGCATGAGTCATAAAAATATGAGTTATTGGGTGGTAACCATACTCACCCAAGAGCAACCAACGCAGCCATGCCTCCTCCTTCATTTCATAAGTGTTTTTCAAGGCATGGATCAAAGAGATAGGAGCCTTTGGGTAGTGACAGAAATATCCCAAGGGAAACCAACGAAACCAATCTTGTTAGCCCATGTCATAAATATGCAAGTGGTCATGCAACCCCTTGCTTATCATCCTCACCCACTCATCCCAATGTTGATGATGAATGATGTGCTGCATAATCATGGTATCCTCCCTTTGTAGAATACCATCCTCCCCCAACTGATGAATAAATTTGCACTTCATGAAATGTTGAAGTGCACCTCCAATGAGATCTCTCATTGAGATTCTCTTTTCACCAAAGGCCCTCCAAAACCAATGAAGTTTTGGATTTGCTACAGGTAGAAGTTTCTCTTTGAGCTGTGAGATGCTCATTGAGAAAGGGTCATATAGAAAGGAGAAAAGATTCCTCATCTCAAGATGTCTACCATTTGTCATATTTACCTCCATTACTTCATGAGTGAAGCTACCTTCAGAATGCTCCAAGAATGATGGGGCCTCTTCATTTTCACAGCCACTAAGTGACAGCGCTGTAGATCTGCATGATAATACATGTGCTGTCTCAAAGCAATGCACAATACTGATCTTATAACCAGTTATTGTACACAAGATCATGCTCATCCCATTTTCTGAAACTCTACACTTCAACTCAAAGGGTTGAATGTAGCTCAACAATGATGAACTGGGATAATTCTTAATCTCCTCCTTGATTAGATCAAGGGTCCTCTGTGTTGTGATATGTTGCTGCTTCAAATCAGCATTTTGTCATAACCCTCGGTTATGCATTGGCCCTGATGGCATGTCCTCACAAGTTTCAATAAGATCTACTGAAACAATATGTTATGAATGTTCATGCATACCTGGGATCAATTGATGTGTGGAAACCTCTTGCCAGAACACAAGAGTTCCTCCAACCGGGAAAATAGTGTCTCCAACTGCTGGTAAGAGTGATGGCTGCTCTTCTCCAAGTGTACCAGTGCTAGAATCTTCCTCCTCTTCCTCATTCATCTCTTGAATCATGCATGTGACTCTATGTGTCAAGAGCTCAAGACTATCTTGAAAAGTTTCAATTGTCTCTTCTCCAGATGCAAGTACTTTTGTAGCTGGTGGTGAATGTAGTGAATTCTTATCCAGAGTGACAAGATTGAAATCCTCCTTTGTTTCCTTAGGGAATGTCACTTTGTGACACATCTCTGGTTTTCTCACATCAAATTCCTTCCTCAACTTGTGAAATAAATTTGAATATTTAGTCACCTTTGCATGCTCCATGTGACCAAACCACCAATCATTGGCTTCACCTAAAAGATGAAGTGCTGCAATTTGAACAACCTCTCCTTTAGCTACAGGATGTAGCCTGAAAAATTCATCTAACTCTCTCCTCCAAGCCTTCACATTGCTTGAGGAAGATCCATCAAATGTAGGCAAATAAAACCTATTATGCCTCTTTCTTCTATTGCTGCTATAGGATCCTATTTCTTCTTTGATTTTGAGGAATTGTTGGAGAGTTAGCTTCTCTTTGAATGCTCTGGACTGTGCTTTTTAATCTTCAAGATATAGATTGAGAGTCTCATGAGTCTCAGGTTCATTCCTTTCTTCATTTCTACACCTTTCACCTTCTCTAAAGAAAGTGGGCATAGTGGATCTATGAGGAGATATAGGATTCTCCAGTTTTCTCCTTTGATGATAGGAAGTGCTTGGACCTTCCTCATCACATATCCTTCTTGGATCTTCTTTCTATCCTTCCTTCTTCATTGGATTGACCTCCTTGGAGAGATATTGCATGGATCTAAAGAAAGGAGTGGTAGAATTATCATCCTCCATGATAGATCTAATCTATCTACTTCTTCTTTTGATGCAAAAGATGAAGTGTCCACAAGCTGTGCCAAAGATCATGCTTTGATACCACTGTAATATCCCAAAAGGGAGAATGCAGTAATACTGAAACAAAATATAAGAACTGATGTAAAGTAAACAATAAATCTATATACACATCAGAATGCACAAAAATTGCTGAGCCATTTTATTATATTGGAGGTGCAAAAAGCAAGTACAACAATGGTCAAAATATGAGACACTCAAGCCACAAAGGTGGCCTAAAATGACCCTGCAATGATATCCCAAGAGGGACTACATAACTGCTGCTCTACTGGAAGGTAAAATACACTGTCCCTGCTACAACTGTAGGGAATACAATTGCCTGAAATATGGCAAGTCAGATCTAGGCAGACTGGGAGCTCCGATGATGCTGAAATTGTAGATTTGGGCTCTATGATGGATTCCCAAGATAACCCAGAAGGTATTTCTCAGATGTGTAAGTCTAATAAAACCACCCTCTTAGGGCTTCACATATATGCTGATGTGAATGCAGATCTGAAGCTCCATCTGATGATATGATGGCTGCAATGATGAACAATCAGATCTATGCAAGAAGGGATGATCCCTTCACTAGATCTTTGGGCTAAAATCTCAAGATCTAGCTCCTCCAATCTCCTCCACTGAAAATAGCTGCTGGATGAACAAAAGCTTCAGAAAACTGTGCTGTCAGAGAGGGAGGCTCATTAGCCTACTGCTAGATGTGTCAAATCAACTCCTGAGTGATGGAAACAATAGATACAATGTGAGGAGGTTATCCCTCACAGGATTTCCAACTGAAATATTGGAAACTTCCTTCCTCCAATAGATCTATAGGACTGAACTGCGAAATCCTTGAAGGGACAACTGCTGCATGGAGGTAAAACCTAATGGCTTGAATTTTGAATGTAGATCTACTGCTCCTGAAAGGATGGATTTGAAGAACAAAGTGGTAGAATGAATCCTCCACTGGTTTACTAGCTGAATGCTAGAAACAACCTCCTGAAGATGGCACCAATGCCTGATATGGAATGAATAACAATCCTATTTCCAGAGCTACTCAAAGAAAAAGGTGGGATTCCCGCTCGGGAACACCCTGTGCTAAAAAACACTAAAACTCTGGTAAACAACCCAAGTCTACATAGAAATGTCCTAAGACAAATCTAGATCTAAACAAATCAAGAAATGAATTATCTAAATCATGCCTTCCTTTGTGCCTTCACCTTCATTATATGCATGAGCCTTCCATAGCCCGGGCCCACTCTAAATCTACGCTGTACATGTGGAAAAAGTCTCCATGTTTGACTGCGCTATTGATCCATGTCCTCCATCATGTTCACATGGGGTGATTACCCCCTCCATCATGTGTGCATTAAATTCATCACTTTCTCCACTATCTTATCATAAGTGCTTCATGATCTCCTTTGAATGCACTATGATCTCAGTTTCCCTTATCAAATATCCTCATGATTTTATATTTGAGATCCATGATCTTATTTGACTGTTTCATCCTGCATAATCTATCTCATAAATGAGACATGATCTCCATAAATGGAGCTTCTCCACTACTCCATGATTCTAGATCTATATCTAAAATATCCACATACACACATTAAAAGTGGATTTTATTCATCTTTGAGGTTTGTGGGTCCCTCCACCCTTTTATTTACTTAATCTATTAAGAAAATCAAGGACTCAAATATTCCAAATATGATGTGAAAATTTGGGAATATTGCAAGATCCAACGGTCCTCACTGCTCCCTTGCTATGGTTTGCCGACTTTGTTTCTTTGGTTGTGCCCGTTCATTTCTCAACTATTCATGGAATACTTGACTCGTTCACTACTTTTCCCATGTTTAGGACTTACACCCGTGTTCACGACTTGACCTGCTTAGCATTCACGACTTGACCCAATCATGTTCACGACTCTGCCTTTGCTGTTTTCTGTCTTAACTACTTCTCTGCTGCTTCTCTACCTCTCTTTTATGCTTTTCTTACTGCATTATTGTCTTATTAGCAACATTCCCCCCTTCTATTGAATTGAAAGGCACATATATTCTTTTGAAGCTCTTGACACTCAATATTTCCCATTTTTCCTGAAAATAAATGATAGCCATGGAATATTATTTTCAGTATGAAAGACCTGAGAAAATAATCAGTCACCTAGTGATATTGTGAAATATAGGAGTCTAAAAATGGCTCCAGCTGGGGATGGAAGCTCCTTCAGGAGGTGTCAAGAACACCGTAGACTAGTAGCCTAATCCATTGGGTTGATCCCACAACTTATATCTTGATCTGTTAGGAAAATTAGTGACTGGAAAGTAGCTTATTGTTCCTCCTGAATTTGACTGATAAAAATAGAACACATGCTTGGCCAACCATCTTATTAGCATACTGAAATATCAACTAAAACTAAAATTTAACTTATCCACTGCAATTCATCAAGCTGAACATACTGCTGCACCTTGGAAACTTGAATGATGAAACTAGAACTGTGCTGAAACTAAAGTATAAAACACACTGATTTGAAAATGAAAAGCAATCTAAACTAAAATTTGAAAGATGCTCAGAGTGCTGAGCTTATTTTCACACCTACCTACCCTAATATAACTTGGAGATGATATATACACTAAGTGAACTCCTTTCTGCAATGCAACCAATCAAGTAAAAGACTACATGATTGATTCTTGTTCACTTTTTTGAGTAGGCTGAAAAAACAAAAGGGCCACTCCCATATTACTTGCCTTTGAACAACGGTGCTCAAAATTTTCCTGAAACTATGCAACAAACGATTTCTGGCATATCATACTCCTTCTTTAGATGATTCTAAGAAACCAACAAAAGGATCTTGGAACAATACCTAGCCTTGAGGATTTAAATAACAAAATTCGTCTAAGCCTGCTCCTTGTTCCACTTTTTCATGCTCAGGATCCTTATGAAAGAGAATATCTACACATTCTTCATGGTCATTTGACATGGCATCCTCATTATATACCACTATGCTATCTTCAAGCGAACCTGATATGTCTTGAGTGAGTTGGTTGAATTTTGTTTGAAGGCCATCATTTTGATGAATAAGAGTACTTTCGGGCAATAGGCCATCTTGAGAAGGTAGACCAACATCAATATCAATCTGTTCTTCTGTTTCTTCATGAGGAAATGCTTCAGTACATAAATCAGCAATAGAGAAAATATAAATAATCTTTTCATTACATAAAAATTTGGAGGCTGGCTGCATGCTTAGAATCTGATTGATTTCTTCTTCAGTTAAAGAAGGAGGGAGTCTTTGTTTTCTTTGGACTGAACAACACTTTTTTTCTTTGTCCTATGAAGACTGATCATGACGCTGAATGTATTCTTTAGCCTCACATAAAAGAGCAGATGAATTATCATTTGTCTCCACAGAGAGATATTGTGGATCTATTCTCATTTCTTGATGGCTTTCATTTTCAACTAACTTCTCTTGGTTATCATGACATTTAACTTGAGAATGAAATTCATGAATTGCTTCTGAGAGATCCTCAGGATGCCAATTTCCTAGATCTTCATCAATATTTACAAGGTATTGTATGAGATCCTCAGACTGATCACAAATTTTTTTAGCTAATGATAAAGATGGAGAATTTTCTTTATAATGCTCATAAAACACCTTGTGGAAATCTTTTAAAGAAAACAAACTACCAGGGTTCAAACCTTCATACCATCCCCTCACTTTCCCTTCTAATGTTTCCATGAAAATCTTCATGAGGTAGTCCTCATGCCATTAGACCTTCAACCTCCATGAATGTATATGAAATTTAATAAGATGTAATGAAGCATCATCAACATTCTCATCTTGAAAAATAGGAAGATTTCTTTGCCAATTTACCTGAGGCATTTTGTGTGGGAATCCAGGAATGTGATATCTGTTCATTGGAGCATACCTGCGTTGTATTCTTGGATCCATCTTGTCAAACAGTCAGAGAGTGGAGTCACTATATATTCACAACCAATCTGGATTCTTCTACTAGTGGAGTCTTTAGGTCAACTAAAAACTATGGAGTCGCCAAGTGGATGATTTCAAATATCTTGTGTCTGGCCGTTGTCCACCATCAACAACCAGGTACCAATATTGAAACATACTTGAATCATACAATATTTTGACTGGGGTTTATGAGTTCTGATGAAATATTAAGCTTTTTCAATAACTCATCCCCAGTATGGTCGCCATTATGTTATCACCTCGTAATTTGTAATATTGGCAAGAAAAAATGACAGAGGACAACATCAAACCTATTTGGAGTCCGAGACCTAGCCTTCTTAGACTCAGTGAGGGCTCTCTATGTTTTTATGATTTAGCTTGATAATTCTAGATGTTGATATTAGGCTAGTTACAATGATGGGGGTATGGATTGTTTTGATTGATTGTGTGGTTCGACAGATGGAGCTGTGAGACTTAATCCATTGGGCTATGGAGTCATAAAAGGCTGAATTGTGCATCAAATTTTCAAGGGCATTCACAGGGCAAGATAACTATGCGGACTGGATCTTACTGGCAGTGTGAAATGGGAAAGGAGGAGGAGATTAAGGTTCAACATAAATGCAGAGCAGACCGTATCTGAATTCTGCATTCAGGTCTCAGAGGAAAACATTGAGATAACAAACACAAACAAAATTAAGGTGCTCTCTTAGAAAATATTAATCTAAATTTTCTATTTTGAAATCATATAAATTGATGCACAGTATGAAAATATAGAGGAAAATCATCACCATTAACATAGCTCAAGAATCCTGTGAGCAGTCTCTTATTATTGATTCCTATCTCAAACAATTACAGTGCTCCAATAATTTTCACAATGCAAGTTTCAGCAGGGTCCAATTTTCCAACCTTCCAAACCTTGATACTGCTAAGGTATGCAATATTTATCTAAAAAATAAGTCGATTGCCCTATATTACTCGGAAATCCTTCATTGATTACAATTTAGCAAAAAATGGACAAGTGTGGCCATGCAAGGCCTGATCAGACATCACTGACAACAACACCGCCTTTGGAATTAATTTTGGGCAACACTTCGTAGATCCAAAAGCTTCAATGGCTCTTCGTAAGATCAAACAATAAGCTTGGAGGTGGCTATGATGGTCACGAAGAGGCAACCAATGGTGGCTCTAACATTTGGCCCTACTTTTCATGAAATCAGCGTTGGGTAGTTAAGTCTGGTGCAACAATAGCCACTTTTCATTATTTGGGTGATTATGATGATGTGCTCTGTATGAACGCCCTTTGCTTGAATTGACCTCCTGTGCTTGCACACCTTGTCGGGGCTTATTCTATTACAAGTACTCTTGCCATGTTTTGGCCTATTTCTTCATTCAATGTTGTACAAACCTCATAAGCCCGGACATGAAGGGATGATGGTGGAAGAGGTGCAACAGCAGTGGTAATGATCAAATGAATGCGGCGACGGTTTGGAGGCAAGCGGAAACAGATTTTTGGAGGAGGTCTTAGGTGGTAAGCGGTAATAGAGAGTGGGGTGAGAAATTGAGAGGGTGCGACATGGGGAGGAATGGGCAGTAATGGATACCGTCCATTTCCGACCCCCCCCCATGATAAATTTCAAATGCTGCGGGGAGGCCGAAATTAGATAAGGGCCATCGGATGTGGGGAAGAAGAGTGGAGAAGGAGGAAAGGTGGAGGGAAATTAGAGGTGGAATGACATAGCACAAGGGTGGGACCCGAGTCGACCCTTGGTGTCTTTTTTCTACTCAAGCCCTTTCGATCGTGTTTAACCTTTTTTCAAACAAAATAGCGTAAAAAATCATATACCTAGATTTGAAATTTTGTAGATTTTAGTTATGAAATTCATCGCATCCATAGAAATATCGCACATCGCAATATTTACAGTTTATGATAAGAGAAAAGGAATCGACAATGTGATGTGAAGAGGGAGTTGACGTGGCAGGTAAGGTGGGACCCAACTGCATCGAAAATCACAAATATTAAGTTTTAGCTATAAGTGCGGGAGTTAAATTCTAAAACTTGCAAAGTGCGGGGAGAGGGACCCACCCAAATCACAATCGCAAGTTGGAAGGTTTATGCGGTAAGGTAAGGTGTATGAGGTTTCATATTATATGATATGTATTGAAAGTGACCTAAAGTGGGGGGTGGAGCTAGTGTGGGGCGAACCACATTGAAACTTAAACAAAATACATTACAGGCGCTTAATGGTAAGTTATAAAATGTGCGATGCAATATATCAAAAATCGACCATCGCAAGTTTTAAGGTTTTTCTGCGATGCAGAAAGTTATAATTTGCAAAATGCAATGGATGGTGGGGGAAAGGGTGACGTGTTAGGGAGAATGGCCCCAATTTAATCGCAATTGGGGAAATGGGAAAGTAGAGGTAAAACCATGATATAGTGATGAAAAAAGGTAAAATAGAAAGATAAAGAGGAAAGGCAGAAAAGGGTAAAGTTTAAAGTTTTTTAAGGGAAATGGAATGAAAAGGAAGTGTGGTGGGTGAATGGGTCCCACTAGCATTGCATATTGCACTTCGACGACTTTAAAATTTACCCTTTGCACCCATCCTTTAAACTTGCGATCTACGATTTAGTCTTCGCCATGGATAGATGCTTAGATCCAATGATGCTCACTGCTCCCTTGCTGTGGTTTTCTGAATTTTTTTCTTTGGTTGTGCCCATTCATTTCTCAGTTTTTCATGGAATACTTAACTTGTTCACTACTTTTCCCACGTTCATGACTTGCCCCGCATTCACGACTTGACCCGCTTAGCGTTCACGACTCAACCCAAACGTGCACGATTTGACCCAATCACGTTCACAACTCTGCCTTTTCTGTTTTCTGCCTTAACTTCTTCTCTGCCTCTCTTTTATGCTTTTATTATTGCATTATTGCCTTATCAGCAACATTTTCCCCTTCTACTGAACTAAAAGGCACATAGATTCTTTTGAAGCTCTTGACAGTCAGGATTTCCTATTTTTCCTGAAAATAAATGATAGCCATGGAATATTATTTTCAGTATGAAAGACCTAATAAAATAATCATTCACCTAGTGATAATGTGAAATATAGGAATCTAATAGATATATGACACTCGATTCATAAAGGTTTGACACACATGGATATGATTGATTGAATTCTATTTGTATGCCAGTATGGATTTCTGGTTTTATTCAAAGTAATCTTTCATTCAAGAGAAGTTTTGGGGTGAGAAGGGTATACTTATCTATCCTTTCCCTTAATCATTTTTATGCAATGTATTTTTGTTATGCATATTGATGTACATGATTATGGACTGAATCTTCCTTGTGTGCTTGCGTAGATATAGGTCCTCGTCCACCAGAGCCAATGCCCTTGAGGTGAGACGTATAGTGGGAAATAGCCACAAAGGAAGAGTGTGCGAGGGTAGAGGAACGTATGAAAATGTATCATTATTGTGAAGTGGGACAGTCCTAACCTCCTCATATAGGGATGCCAATAAAGTATTTTTTGGTTGAGTTGAAGCGAAGAATTGGAGGTCTAGTAGAGGATATGACCCCTAGAGAATGGAATCTACTGGACGATTGAAAATTGGAGTAATGTGTGTTTAGGCCAGCAGGGGTACCCCCAGTGTGGTGGAACATTCTTTACTAGGTGGCGGTAGGGGCTGAGGCATGGCTGACTCTAGAGTAGTAGAGGGAGATGCCAAGGTGAGATAGATCACCCATAGGAGGACACAATGCAGTGCTAGAATGTTGAATATTATTTAGGATAGAGTCTCCTCCTCCTCCTCTAGAGGAGTGAAGGATAAGATAGATATATTGTACTTCAGGGTGATAGTTCCCTATACTTTTGTACCAACAATGAAGCTTCATTTGTGTGGAGTATCCATCCTGGGATTTTGTATCACTATGAGATGTACCGTTTTGTATTGAACATAGAACATAAAAACCATTAGAACATACACGTAATGAAAGAAACTATATATAGGTGGGGATCAGAGCTTGTTAGTTTCACGGGAAGAAACATTTCAAATACAATCCATTTAATGGGCGAGGAAGAAAAAATCCATCGTGGTTTGACAAGATGTATGCTCCCTTGGGGAGACACTTTTTTACAATGTATGGGCCATGCAATCGAGGTTCAAACTTACTAGTGCCAACTTACAAATTTGGTTTGTGATAGTTGAGAACAAGGTCACCCTCATAAAGTACGCAAGGATGAAGTTGTTGGTCATACTAAGCCTTGGAATGCAGATTCATAGATTTGTTTTGTTGTAGTGAAGCATGTTGATTTTCATCCAAATGATCAAGGTAAGTAATCATTTCTCAATGGGGGACGTGTGTGGAAGAAGTTCAACTGCAAGTCACAGTGTTGGTATTTCATATTCAATGGGAAAGGTGGCTTCAATGCCATGAACCAAATGGAAAGGGGTGAAAAATCATGGTTTTGTTAAAGGTGGTTATGTATGCCGATATAATGGAGAAAATCATATGATGCCAATTGGACCAATGCTTATCAATAATATGTTGGAGAATTGTTTTGAGAATTTTGTTGACTACCTCAACCCGCCCATTGGATTATGGGTAAAAGGGTGTAGTGAACTCATGTTGGTAGCCAAGTAACTTTAAAAATTTCTCAAATAATTCATTCTCAAAGTTCTTTCCATTGTGTTGATGGGAAAATATGTCCGGCCAACAGTAGGGGATCTCCCCGGTAGAAAGTCCCAATTAGACCTTGACCCGTTTGGAATTGGGATCCCGTCCGGGGTGTGGATCCGGCTACTGCTTAAGTCACCTTCCCTTCGGTCCCAAAAGAACTCGATCGAACCTGCGGACACACACTTATTCACATGATACAAGATACATGGTTGATGCATTAAACACATATATAACACTATGCGTAGCGAGGCAAAAAATAAAGCATACACAACGAAGGAGGTGTTGTTAACAACACATCTTTGGGGTTATGCTTGTAGGCTATTCTGACCACAAAAGAAACAGTTCTTTATGGCGAGATGCCCCTTTACTTCCTGAAAGATAAAACATAATGCTAATAAACAAAGTCATTAAAATCCATTAAGAAATAAATTAAACTGAACATCATTAACACAAGTACAGGAAACCATAATGCATAAATGATTCCATTAAGTGTGTAGTTTCATTAATCAAAAGATGTTTGAAACTGTATAGAAATACTCATAGTGTTTGCACAGCAAAACACATCAAATCCAAAAGGAGTTTCAACAGGGATCTGTATTTATATGCAAAAAGAGTGTTTTCTTTCAATACAATGCTGTATATCCCTTGAGTCCCAAAAAAAAGGTCCTTTACATTTTCCCCAGAGGGGGTTTTATAGATAAAAGGTTGCCCTTTGGGCTTCCTGACTCTTCGCCTGCCTGACTGTTGAGCTGCCTTGCGACCTGGAAGGAAACTGCGACCTGCGACCTGGCTGAGTAGTGCGACCTGGCTGGGCAGTGCGACCTGCGACCTATTTTCAAATGCTACCTATTGCCACTGGATTATGAATATGGGCGTGCAATCGTGAGGTCAGGTGCATCAATCTGTTGTCCTTTAGGGAAGTCTTGCCAAGTCTGATAATCGGCTACTATGGGAGAAACCAAAGGGACCTATTCTTTCAACCGATGCATGCATTCCAAGGCATTTGGGATTAGAGTTTCCTTCTTCTGCGAGATTGAGTTGGACAGAGAGGTGAGCTTGGAATAGATCCAGACTGGCATGACAATAAACTTTCCTAGGTTCTCTTGTGACACTGCAAGGTCGGGAGTGGCATCAGCTTGCTTAATGGGCTGCAGAAATGACTGGATTTCCTGATCTACCTGTTCCCAGGTCTTCCCCTCGTCCAATGCACCCAGCGAAGGAATGTGGTGAAGGATGTGCATCGAATCGATGCCGCTGATCAGGTGTTCGTATGCAGCCATTACTTTGTCTAAATCCTTGGATAGCTTATCCTTGGACTGCATTTTCATACAGATTTGGACTTTGGCATCTTGCGTGTGAATCCAGTCCTTCTTTGGCAAATGCTCAGGAGCCTGCGGGTACCGCACTATCCAGTCCATCATTCTGTCCAAGGAAGCTGAGGCCTCCTTCAGCTGTTCGTGCTTCTGCTTAGTCTCCGTTTGGGCTCTTACCAATGGGGCGACTGTTTGTTTTATGGTGAACATTTCCCCATAAACTTGCCTCATGGTAGCCTCTAATATATCAAACTCCCTTTGAATGGTAAGCGGAACTTCATTGACAGGGGGAGTTTTGTTTTGGAGTTGCTGAACCTCCTCTCTCAATGCTGTCCTTTCCTATTCTGCCCTTTTTTCCCGCTGCTTTGCTTCTTGTAGTCTATTTTGTAGAGAAACGATCTCTCTACTCATTCTGGTCACATTTTCTTCCATGGCCGCAGTGAAAGCTATGCCAGCCAATGCTATCATCACGGGATTAGTCCTAGTATCAAGGAATATGTCTTTTCCGGTTGTGACTGTAGATGCGGCAGAAGGATTTTGCGGCAGACATCTTCTCTTATCCTACCAGATTTTGAAGGAGAATTGATCGAATGTGAGCCTAGTGAGGTCGAATACCTCCTCCTCTTGCCCCTGGGAGGAACTGACATCGGAGAGCGTGGCTCGTGTACTACCTAGAGGTAACTCAAGGGGAGATACCTCGATGTTCTCCAACATTTCATCCTCTTCTTCTTTCTTCTTCTTTTCCAAGTCTTCCCTTCGTAGGCGTTCAGCTTCCGCCTTCTCATGTTCTTTCTTCCGCCTGATCTCTGCTTCTGCCGCTGCTTCCAATTCGGCTTTCATTTTACGCTCAGCTGCTGTAGCTTGCTCTGATTTCTTCTGGCGGTCAGCTTCCACTTTATCTAACTCTTTCTTGAGTTCCTATTCTGCTGCAGCCTCTGCCTCTTTTTTCTCCTTTTCCTTCTTGGCCTCCTCGGCCTACTTCTTCTTCTGTTCTGCCCTTAGGCTCTTCTTGCGCTTATCCTCATCCTCTTTCATTTTCTTCTCTCTCTCTTTCTGGGCTTTGGCCTCTGTTTCGTTCTGTTGGGTAGAGGTACCATGCCCTGTACTGGTTTG
This sequence comes from Pinus albicaulis, assembly GCA_034641835.2. Lineage (NCBI taxonomy): Eukaryota > Viridiplantae > Streptophyta > Pinopsida > Pinales > Pinaceae > Pinus > Pinus albicaulis. The sequence continues at coordinate 1,282,930,592 of CM076572.1, forward strand.
AGGCTTTTTAGCTAGAGAGGAAGAAGCACCTCCTAATTCACGACTCCTTTCTTCCAAGGTTTGGTCATCCGGGTCTTCTTGGCCAGAGTCCGCCCCCGGAGCAAGTTCTCGATATGCATTGTACCAGTTCCTTCTTTCATCTTCTCTCGGGCGTTAAGTGTGCTGATAGTTCCATTTGAATTTAGCCCTCTTGCAATGTTCATGAACTATCCTCTTCGGGTGATATGTTCGGTATTCTAAAGCCCCAAAGCGATAACTTTTCATCTCTTCTCCCTTTGCCTCTACCTCTCTGAAGTATTTAACTGTGTATGCACCGATAGTGAGGGGTAGCGCGGGCCACAAATTATTCTTACCCTTGGACATGACCTTGGAGAAACCCGAAGACATTTGGAAACAAACCTCTTGCATGAGCATTCTGTCTGTGACAAAATGAGGCATAGCATGTGGGGCCTTGAACGAGCCAAAGACTCAGATGAATGTATATTCGGCGAAAGGGAACCAATGCGCCACTTTTATTAGAGTCTCCATGGCTGAATAATTTTCTGTATAGAGTGGGGATGAACACTTGGGAGATTGGCTCTATGTCTTGTTTATACCTGGATTCCCAAAACACCTTGGTTTGTAGATGAATTTCACGGGTCTGTTTGGGATCCCAGTTATGTACCCATCCCTCAAAGTGCAACCTTGAACAGATGACATCCAATAAATAAGAGGCCATATAGAATTTAGAAGGCATTCCTTCATCTGGTACCAATGCCGAGGATAAATTTGTATGAATGGAGGTCATCAATATGCTAGCCCAGTTGAAATGGGTGTCGTGCGCTGTGACGTACTCCATGAGAGTCGTCCATGTGTCGTTAAAGGTAGTGGCATCTAGGTGCCCATATAGTCTGCAAAGCATGGTAGCCACTAATTTATATACTTTCTTGAGGCTCGCCACTGGGTATTCCTGGTCTTTCTTGACCTTAAACTTCTCAAGATCCTCCCACCATCACCTTATAGTGTCAACTATAGGGATTTCATGAGCGATGGCCCATTCTTCTGTGAAGTCTTCTTCTCGCTCAGGAAAAGAGTAATAAACATGGGCGTTTGAGCCTTTGAGCGTTGCGAAAGCCTTGCCTTCACTGTCTCTGATCACGAACTTCTTGGGATCCGTTTTCTGTATAATCCAATCTATCATCTCTGGGCATGGGAATATAGCCAGATGAGCACCTGCGAGATGTATCTTGGACCTTTTGACCTGTAAGTATATCTCCCGATTCGGGAGGTCTTCTGGGAATTCCGTTTTAGTGAACTCTTGGTACACCTGGTACCAACGCATGCTGTCCCCTTTGGCAAATGTGCAAAGGGTATCTCTGTATATCGGGGGTGGGGACATTGGCATGTCCATCTCTACATCCTCCACTGCCAAGTGCTTGTCTTTCTTCCGGGACACTGGAGGTCCCATGTCGTTGGAATCTGAGAGGACAGGTATACACTCCAAGTCTGCTTCAAATTCACCTGTCATATTCATGAAAGAATCCCAAGATAAGAAAGAGGCCATGATGATTCAAGACCAATTAGAGTTTATCAATTATTTCAACTGGGACACAGGCAGAGCCGAATAAGTGGCCTACTGGGTTGCGGGGTCGCAGGTTGTAAGAAAATGGACAAGGTGCGACCCTGCGACCTTGTGACTAGGTCGCAGGGCTGCAGGATCGCGGGTTGTGGAAAAATGACGGAGATGCGACCTTGCGACTTGGTCGCGGGGTCGCAAATTGCGGAAAAATAGCGGAAATGCAACCTTGCGACCTTGTGACTAGGTCGTGGGGTCGCGGGGTCGCAAGTTGAGAGAAAACGGAGGGAATGCGACCTTGCAACCTTACGACTAAGTCGCGAGGTCACGGGATCCCAAGTTGCGAGAAAACGGAGGGAATGCGACCTTGCAACTAGGTCACGGGGTTGCGGGGTCGCAAGTCATGCTAGGGCTTGCCGGGGTTTTGGTGCGTGCGTCGTGAAGTTGTTTTTCCCTTTAACTGGAAAAACACAAGGCTAAATGGTTCCAGACAGAGCCAAGGGATAAATTTTGGAGCGGGGTACAGGCCATGAGAGGCTGGATGAGAAACTGTGATGATTTGGGGAAGTGGGGTGAAAGCTGGAATCAGAAGAAAAACCCTAAGAAAAAAATGAAAACAATGGCTGAGGTAAAGGGAAATTTAAAGGCTGAGGAATGCAAGGATTAGGCAAGAATAATAAAAAAGGAAACAACAGGAGGAAAATGACAACTTACCCGGGAAAATCGCGCTCCAGTCGACCTGTAAGAGGTGTTTTTTCTATCCGCTGCATATGCGAAATGCGACCTAGCGACCTCCCATATATAAAAAGGTCGCACGTGTGGGACATTAATCAGGTCGCAAGGTCGCATGGCGAGGTGGTGTGAGGAGAATGTGACCTCGCGACCTTGCGACCTCAGGGTCGCGGGGTCGCAAGGTCACGGGGTCGCGATTTTCCACAAATTTTAAGATTTGCGACTCAATGACTTAGTCCTCCTGACTTTTTACTTAGTTTTTCTTTGTGCTCAAGGGGCTCCAAAAAATTTTGAAGTGTGGTTTTTTCGAGGGTGTTGTAGAGGCTACAAAAAATGGTGATTCACTGGTCGAACTCAGAGTCTCTGCCGATAGTTGGCCTTGGATGGGGAGGGAGGGGCCTTCACTAGCTGTTCTTTTTACCTTAAGGTCAAAACTACCTTGCCTTTGTCACCTTGCGAGGTTGCTTGGCCTGCTGGCTTGTTTGGGTGTTGGTTAACCGAATTTGATTCCTTCAGGTTTCCGGACCGAAAGGGTCGGAGAACTCCAAGTGGCTACAGGGTCCATTACGATTATTTTGTCCTCATCATGTTGCTCCGCTGTCTGCGAACCTCTCGGTCCAGGCGGAGTCACTGCCTAGGAGTCATAAACGTTGCTCCGCTGCCAGCGAGCCTGGTCCTTACCCCGACAGAGTTGTTACATCACCTCTCTGTGCAGGAAGCCTTTCTCAATCCTTTACCCTTTATTAGTGTGCTATTGCACTTATTTTGAGTGTGCCTAAGGCACTTATTTATATGTGCTCATGGAACTTATTGAGATGGGAAATTTTTCCTGGGCAGATGAGGGATCCCGACTTATTTTACTTGCAGAGAGGTTGCTCATGGTCTGATATGAGGACTTTGGTTTTTCCCAGATGTCCTGACGTCACCCTGAGTTAACTCTGTTCCCTTTCGATCTAGTTGCCGCTGTATCACACTTTCTTTTTGCATACACCCTTTCAAGCTCGCCAGGTGGGCTCCCCATGCTTGATGCCTCTAGCTAGATCATGTGCTACCTTTGGGTGCCAATTAAAAGAAAGATTTGACCACCTTTGTGTTTTTTAGGAAAGGCCTCCCATCAGCATAGAACCTGTTGCAGTGTGCCAATTGCGTGGCTCCGACAAGGCCTTATGTTTATATATCTATATCTATATATATATATATTTCTTTTTTTTTATTTTTTATTTTGCAAAGGAACGACAACAGAAACTATGGTACAGGGGTAGGATAGCCCTCTAAGGGCTACTAAGTGAAGTAATGTTTGAGGTCATGCCCGTTTACTAGGAGGACCTCGACTCTTCCCTCAAGAGTTTTCAGTCTAAATGTGTGGGAACCCAATTTCTCCTTAACCTAGAAGGGACCCGTCCATAGTGCTTGAAACTTGGAATGTTTTCCCTTTTCTTCGCGAGCTTTATCCCACTTAAGGACTAGGTCTCCTATTTCAAAGTTTTTACTCCCTGCGGATTTTTTATCAAACCATCTCTTGATTCGGCTTTGGTGGATGGCGAAATTTTCCCGGGTTTTCTGCCTTTCTTCCTCCAACTTCAGGAGGGTGTCGATCTGGGTCTGCAAGGTGGGGCATGGGTTACAGTGACATTATTGGGACAATTGAAGGGCAGGGAGAGATAAATGGGGAGGAAGAACTGCTTCTTTTCCGTACACAAGAAAATACGGGGAGGTGCCTAGGGAGGATTTGGGTGTGATACGGTCAGCCCAAAGAGCATTGTGAAGGGCGTTGTGCCAGTTGCGCTGGTGGGATAGCAAAGTATTCTTAATGATGCAGATAAGATTTTTATTAGTAGACTCAGCTAAACCATTTCTTTGGGGATAATAATTTGCAGAATGTTTAAGAACAATACCGTTTTCTAGAGGAAAATCATACAATTTGAAAGATGAAAAGTAAGTTGCATTATCAAAAACCAAGGAAGTTGGAACGCCAAACCTAGTGATGATGGAATACATGAAGAATTCTATTACCTCTTGATCATTGATTTGGCGTAAAGGTGCTGCTTTGACCCACCTGGTGAAATAATCGGTAGCAGTAAGAATATACTGATGTTGCTTGGAGGAGTGAGGTAAGATCTAACCAATCACGTCCAAACCCCACTGTTGAAAGGGTTCCTCCACTGCTACTGATAGTAGGGGGGCGGCTGGCCGTGCTTCTCGACTTGCGAACTTCTGGCATTGAGAGCACTTCCAGACATATGCATGCGCATCTCTGAAAAGTGTCAGCCAATAGTATCCTGCGTGCATTATCTTGTGGGCGGTGGTATCGCCTGCAAAATGCCCTCCAGCTGGTCCGTCGTGCAGCTCGGTCAAGATTTTCTATGCTTCATCATGTTCCAAGCAGCGCAACAGAACTCCATCGTAATGTTTCTTGAAAAGCTTACCCTGGATTAACTGGTAAGATGCAGCTTTGAGCCTTATTGCGCATTTCTGCAGGGTAGTTAGAGTAGGTTCCAGGATGCCTTGGGCTAAATATCCCGAAATGTCAGAGTACCAAGAAAGGCTTATCTGCTGCGGTGCGTGGTCACTTTGGTACATGTCGATTTCCTGTTCCCAACACTCTTCTTCAACTCCATGTGAACTTGCAGCCTCCACATCCATTTGGCATAGTCCTTGTCCTTTAATGGTGTGTGCTGGTTTAAACTCGAAGTCATACTCTTGCAGGCATGCCACCCAGTTGCCTCGTCTCTCTCCAAGCTCTTGCTACACGAACAGTGAGTAGACAGCTGGGTGGGGAACGAAAACTGTGACATGGTTTTTTAAGATATATGACCTGAAATGCTTGAATACTTTGTAGATTGCATAGGCTTGCTTTTTGATTTCAGGGTAGTTCAATTCAGCTCCTTGTAAACCAGTACTCATGAAGGATATAGGCCGTTCATCATTGTTGCCGTCATTCTGCATGAGGACAGCTGCAAGTGATGAATCTGAGGCGAAAGTGTACAGGCTAAAGCTTCTGCTAAAATTTGGACTTTGGAGGGATGGCGCCTCAGCTATAGCCTGCTTGATTTTGTCGAAGGCCTCCCTCTCTGGCGGATTCCATTTGAAAATCGCATTCTTCTTGATCATCGCCTGCAAAGGCCTGACTATCTGGGCGGAATCTGATATGAAATTACGTACGAAATTAATTTTCCCCAGGAAAGATTGAATTTCTTTTCTACTGTTGGGGGGAGGAATCTAAGCAATGGATTTCGCCCGCTCTAGATCTACAACAATGCCCTGCTTAGTTATAATGTGGCCCAGAAAATTCCCTTCTCCCACAACAAAAACACTCTTCTTCGGGTTGAGTGAAATCCCGTATTTCCTGCACCTTTCAAAAATTTGCTTGAGGTGGCGTAAATGATTGCCCTGGTGTTTCGAGAACACGGTGACATCGTCCAAATAGACTACCACACTCTGCCCGATCAAACCACGGAAAGCTATATCCATGGCTCGTTGGAAAGTTTCCCTCGCGTTTATTAATCCGAATGGCATGCGTCTGAACGCAAAAGTCCCCCATTTGGTTCGAAAATTAGTCTTCAATCTGTCCGGCTCAGCCACCAGCACTTGGTTGTAGCTGGAGAATCCATCCAATAAGGATAACATCTCAGATCCGGACATAGCTTGCAATATTTGTTCCATAGGAGGCACCGGATAATTGTCTTTGTTTGAGGCCCGATTCAAATTCCGGAAATTCACGCACAACTGGATCTCGCCAGAATTTTTCCGTACGGGGACTAGATTTGACACCCATGTGGAGTGGCGAAATTTGAAGATGATGCGTGCATCCAACAGCTTCTTAAGTTCTTTCAAGATCACAGGCTCCAAAGAAGGATGCACTTTTCTGAGCTTCTGTTGGAAAGGCTTGACACCTTCCTTCATGGGTATCACGTGCTGAATAATCCAGGTATCGTACGTACGTAAGTCATCGTATGTCAAAGAAAATATGTCTCGATACTTCCGAAATAGTTGGGTGAAAGCCTACGTCTCCTGATCAGTACAGTCTTTCCCAAGGTTGATGAACTTCGGGTCCTCATCTGATCCCAAGTTCACTTGCCGATGTGCCAAGGTGGAACTTTGTACTTTGGTGTTTGGGGGCTCACGGAATCGGCTTTGCAGGTCAAAGAGCTTTTCAAGTGACACTATCCCCTTGGGCATGGGGTTTTCCTTGCAATTATCATGCTCTTCCTGCAAAGCTTGGTCATGATCCGCCTCATCTATTGCCACGTCTTTGAATACTTCAGTGTTGAGCATAAACACCAATATCTATTGATCATCATCAAAAATGCATAAATTAGTAATATTATCTAGCACGGAGGGTCTATACATAACTTCAATAGAAAATCCATCCCTAAAAGGGGTAAATCTAGCAGCAGCATTAGCCAGAGTATCAGCTGCTGCATTATACATTCTAAGAACAGATTTGATTCCAAATGCATCAATAGCAGAAATAAGACGCCATACCTCTTGTTGATAAGCTTTTAAGTGAGGAGACAAGAAATGAATGGTATTGCGTACCTGCCGAGTGATGATCTTAGAGTCTCCGATGACCTGTAAGCATCCTACCTTCAAATCCAGTGCCTTCTTGAGTCCGAGGATTAAAGCTTCATATTCAGTAGTATTTTTAGGGCACTGGAACTCTAGCCGACACGAGATCAAGAACTTGTTCTTTTGAGGGTCCATCAAGATGCAGCCTGCACCAGCTCTGTCATGGGTCTTGGAACCATCATAATACAGGGTCCATACGTCATTTTCTGGCTCCTTCGGGGTTGTAGGTTGGGGAAGGATTTCGGTTTGGTGTGAGACGGGAGTGGCTTGGTCTTCTACGACAAGAGTGAGTTCAGAATGGATCTCAGGGTCTATTGGAGACTGAGGAGGATGGTAACATCCGAAAATGGCCTCCAAGAAGCACATGCCAAGCTCCTCCTAGGCAAAACTGATGGGTTCATTAGTAGCATCCAAATCAGTCACAGTGTATTTCATGTATGGTTCGCTTTCGACCCTGATTTGGTTATTCTGGCCTTTGTAAGGAAGCCACAGGTGGGACCAGTCAGTGGCAAAATACCCTTGCAACTTGCTGGACCAGTCTCTGCTAAGAAATAGGCCGTAGGCTTCTGGGATGTCAACAACCACAATGTCGATACATTGGTGTACTCTAGAGTCAGACGAGAGGCGGATGATGACGTTATTTAGCTCTCCTACAGCTGGAACCTGCAATCTGTCAAGTTGGATAATCCTCGTGTCAGTTTTCTCCGGGCGGATGTTCAGCTTCTTACAAACAGATAGGGGCATGAAGTTCGTGGACGCGCCGAAGTCAACTAGACAGTTATGGATGTTGAAGTTAAAAATATCAAAATATAAGAGGTGTTAGGGTCCCGTGATTTGGCCGATTGGTGAGCCAAATGACGATGTAACATCAAACCAAGCTTTGGAGCCCAAGGACCTAGCCTTCCTGGACTCAGAGAGGGCTCTCTCTATAAGTGTAAAATATGTCGGCGTGTTTGCTTATGGTGTTCTGATATTAGGATAGTAATGAAGTGAGTTTTTTGATTTTTGGTTTTTTAAGTTTGTGAGGGATAAAATTGATCAAATATATAAAAAAGGTAACAAGAAGTCAGATCAACAGGGCTATGGGGTCAAAAAGGTCAAGGAAGCTATCAGATGATGATATAAGGCTTCTGTAGGGCCGATTTGATTCAAGGTAGAAAGGATCTTTGGGAAAAATGGAGTAAATGGACATCAAGTTTGTGAATAACAAGGAGTTTCAAGCATCACTGGTTTGATAGATAACATAAACATGGTAAAGAAAACCCTTAATCATGCAGACTGTAACTATAAACTAATCAACACAGCGAAACAAACATTCAAGCCATGCATAGAAGTATAAGACCCTCTAACTTTGGGAAATGGCTATCAGACTTTGGGGAAAACACATAAGATGGACTAACAACTCAAAATACTATGCCGAAATGCCTAAACACAGTCTTTAAGTTATTGGGCACTTTGACAAACAAGCTTTCATAGTTTTAGGCAAAGGGCTAGATCGGGACTAGGCCTCCTTGGTTCAACAAGATGATAATCTCATCAGTCAAAGAGATAGTTTCGTGGACAGAACTATGGACAGTCATAGGTAAGCAGGGCACACCATACATCCTACTCAACATGCATAGAACTTATAAATGAAACTAGCAACAATATCCTTAAATTACTAAAGAGCAGTTAAGAATTCTTTAGTGCAACTAAGGAAGAAGAAAACATAAAAGCTATGAAGATTCAAGAATTTTGAGGTGCCTCCATGGGCATATCTCAAACTTAATCTCTACTGATCTATAGCAAGCAAGAAGCATGTATCATGAATGAAAAATAGAAGACAACAACAAAGCAAGAAACACTATACCATTCTACCATGTCATGGAATCCATCAACAATCCTTCATCATTCATCAAAAGCATCCAAGAGGCAGTCCAAAATCATAACACAAGTATGTTCTTCAAAGCTCATATGACCAATATATTACTTCTTCTCTCAAGTTCAGCCTTGTTTACAATGAGAGCTTGTGGAATAAATAGGCTCAAGTGAGGAAAACCTCATGGTTCAACTTCCATCCTCATTGGCCTAATCAAAATATCTAAACTTGTCCTTGAGGCTTTGCAAAGCCCAAGGCACAAAATATCCCATAAAATATCTAAAAAAATGCTAAAAACAGAAATTATATTGACTTTGCATCATTTTCCAAGTGCAAAAATAGCTAAACGCACATTTGGAAAAAGCAGATTTTTGAGGTTCAAAAATTACAAAAATACTTCAAATTTATATCAGAAAAAGGTCCCCTGACTTGCTGGAAACATTTGGCAGCCTTCCCGGTGTCAAAACGAGGCTCATGATGGCCCGTTGGAAAGCTCTCTGTGTCTAATTTCTGGCACAACTGAAATCACCTCAATTTGATGCCTGGAAGTCTTCCAAATCTGTATCTGTGTGTAAAAAGCCAAAAAATGCAGACTGCTGATATGCCGGGCAGAATGTGCAAAAAGTGAGCATTTTTCGCGATTTTGAGGGGGCGAATGATCTCCAAATGCTCTGAAAATCGCTGAGGACCTGATCATGAAATTATGGCATCAACTGGTATCATCCTCCTCCCTTGACAAATCCTCAAAATGAAATGGCGAATTTATGAGTTTTTGACCAAAAACTCAAAAAATGCCAAAAAACAAAAAGTTGTTGAAATGGGCTCAAAATTGGTGCGCATGACCCTCAAGGGTCCCTAGCAACATGCTCCGAAGCTGAGGCCAAAATGTCAAGTGCTGATATGCCTTTCTCCTCTTTTCGTGCCGGGCGCTTCCCCTTTGCTTTCTTCAATTTCTCTTGGGTGGCCTTTAGCTTGCGCAGGGCGAACTGATTCAACTTTTGAAAGTGATGTGTCCTCTTCCTTTGCAGCTCTAGATCTCTGTTTTCTCTTTCAAGCTTCATCTCCAAGTGTTTGTTGGCTCTTTCTAACCATGCCTCTTTGTTTTCTTCAATTTCTTGCTCAAGTAGGGCAGTGAGGGGAAAAGCTTGGGGATGGGCCTGTTCTTCCTCTTTTTGCTTTTCCAGGGCTCTTTTAAGCCCTATGGTTCTAGGCCTCTTCCGCCTAGGCTGGTCTTCTTCTTCTTCCTCATCAAACTCACCGATGAGCTCCTCTATCTTCATTTGTGCCTTAGCTGCTTCATTCTTATATTTGATTGCCCGTGCTTCATGAACTGCTGTGTGAACACTCATCTGTTTGTTCTGGGTTTCCAAGAAAAATTTGAAGTTCCTTGCCCGTTGAAGATCATTCTCCAATGTCTCAATTTGCCCCTCTCTATGGATTAGGAGGTTTTCAAGAATGCGGGCTTCATTATCGCTGTCATCACTTTGGATTGGAATGACAGCCGATGCACCTTCATGTTCTTGATTTTTCCAACCTTGCTTTTCCCTTTGAAGGCCAATCTTGCACTTTTCCTTCTTGGCATGCTAGTGAGGGGTTCTTTGGGAAATTTTCTTTTGTTAGGGACAACCTTTGTCACTTTTGGAGTGGCAGCCTTAGACCCTTTCTTCCTTGCTATGCTGGGCTTTGTTCCTTTGGGAGGAGGAGACATAACTGCTTTACCCTTGACATCTTCTTGAAACTGCTGCTCTCCTTGAGGCTGCTGTGTGTCTTCTTCTTGTTGTTCAATTTGCTGCCCCTGTTCTCCAACATCAATTTGCTGTTCTACTTCAATGCCTTGTTCAATTTGTGTTTCAACCTACTGCCCTTTTTCATCAAAATCAAGCTGCTGCTCTTCCTCTTGTACCTGCTGTTCATCATCTTCTGTTCGCTGCTGACCTTCACCACTGTCCTGCTGCTGTTCCTCATATTCTGTTTGCTGCTCTTAATCCCTTTCCTCTTGCTCATGACCTTTCTCTTCTTGCTGTCTACTTCCCTCTCCTTCTTCCTGCTGTCCTGGCTATTCTGTAGTCATTTTGAGCCTTCTAGGAGTAGGCCTACTGGACAAAGGTACAGGGCGATGAACAGGCTGGGTGGGAGATATATGGACAGGAGGAACAATAGAGAAATCTGGGTGGCTGATAAAAACATCCCATGGAACCTCCTTCTTCTCTAGCTGGTGTAGGATGATAATTTTGATCAGAGAATGATGGAAAAGGGAAGGTATTTGCAGAGATGGAGCCTTCTTCTGGACTGTGGATGCCATCTTCTCGATGCTTTTGCATAAAAAGTAAGGGATATTGAGCTGCCTAGTTCTAGTGAAATGCATCCATAGTTTGACATGATAGGCATAAACTCGAGAAAATCTCCCTTCACAAGTAAAATATTTCATTATGACTTTCATTAGAGGAGCATAGTTGTCAAGAAGATAAGAGAAAGGAAAAATGGCAGTGCATGTATCTCTGTACTCGGGCTTGATGAAAGGCTTATAGTCACTCAAATTAGATGGGCCTGATTGAACCATTTCTCACCATGATATGGAATTTTAGTTGCCTTGGACACATACCTTGGAGAGATCTTGAAATCAAGACCTGCCACTTGGAAATGTTTTTCTTTGAATCTCAGGGCGCATAGGTGTGTCAAGGGCGAGAAACTTTTGACCTCCTGTATCTTGTGGCAGAAATACAAACAACCTACCTCATGAAAGTTGAAAAGGATGGAGGGATGCGCATTGACCTCCTCTGTAGAGATTGGCTCATATATTTTATGCGGACCACTTCTGCTGTCTTGCCTTGGAGGCATTTTGACCTAAATGTGCTTTTGAAGAGACAAACTGCCTCACTGTCTACAAACTGCCTTCTTGGAGTCAAACTGTGTCAATTCACTGTCTTGATAGAGAAACAATGTATTTGGATGATTGTAACAAGTTTCTTCACAATTAAAAACCCCTGTTCCTTCAAAAAGTGGCCTTTCCACCTTTAAAGTATCTCAGCCAACAAACCTTTCAATAAGAAATAATACAGTGGAATGAAGGACAGACTGTTAGGAGGAATGCTATTTACAGTGTCAAAATTTCCTTGCTCTGTGATGTTTGGAGGTTAACAACACATCTTTGTACCTTGGATCAATGGTGGAATTTCCCATCATTACAAACCTGCTCTTCCTAGTGTGCCAATCACTCAACAAACTTACATATGGTGCAATCAACCCTTAGTGTGATCAGACAGTCAATGTCACAGTTTATGTGCCCAGGTGACAGAGTTTTGGAAAATGCTTCAAACAAATTCAGCAAAGCCTGTAGGAGTTTATCTTGTCAAATAGTTAAGGCACCTTATCAATGTGAAACCCTTGTTTTTGTAGAAAAAACCTTTACTCCATCTGAATATCAACTTTATCAAAATAAGCTTGAAGAACAAAGACAGTCAAGTGGAAAACTCAGTGAAAAACTGTCCCTTCTGTGGTTTATAGGGTTAACTTTTCCCTTTGATGCTTTGAAGATAAAACACCCTTGTTCTTTGATATAGGGAGGTGAAAAACACACTGCTCTTAGTTCAAAACATCCCTTTTCCTTGAAAGCACCTTCATTAGTATGTCCACCACTCAAGCACAGCTTCAACCAACAGATATTTTCACAGTAAAAACCAGTTTACAGATATTATGATGTAACAAGTTAAATGAGGACAAGCCCTCTCTTGATTTGACCTTAACCCTGATAGGCAGCTCCACAAATGTATGATGATAATAAGCTAAGACAAACTCAACGATTCTGTTTTAACTCCTTCATTCCTTGCACTTATTTGAACCATATACTCTTAGTCAAAGTCATTATTTATAAGAGAGGTTAAAAGGGCTTGTTTTGTTTCTATGATGTGGTTAGAAGAGGCATGTAGTTTTCAATTACAACCGCTCTTAAAAACAAACCCTGCTTGAATTTGAACGCTGCCTTCTTCAACAAACACTGTTTTTCTGCCTCAAACAATATTTAGAAAATGTGAACTTTGCAGGAGAGCAAGCCAAAATACGTCAAAATCGCGATGCAGATCTTTTTTTGCGGGTTGGAAGTGTTTTGAAGGCAGTTGGAGGTATAAATAAGCGCGCAACACTTTGTAGAGGAACAGCGCCACGCCAATAGCCAACCGGGCGGCCTGTTGGGTCGTAGTCAGGCGCCGTGTACAGGCGTGTCGTGCACACGTACAGGTGCGTCGCGCGGCTGTTATCGGCCAGTGCAAAAAATCTCCTGAGCGCGTCACGCAGACTTACAGGCGCGTCGGGCAGTTATGACTGTGGAAAATTTCTTCAGAATCGCTCCAATCTCCTTTGTTTGATGCTGAGAACATTCAAAGGAAAACCTTGCTTGTAATTTTGAAAATGAAATTTCACTCTTCGACCTTACTCCTTTGACATATCAAACTCCCAACGGTCACCTTTATTATTTATTTGAAATGCAAAATGAACTTTTGGTTGGCCCTTGCCAGGTTTTCGAAGCTTTGACCTTCTTCAACAAAACCCTTTGGTGTACTTGTAACTTGGATTCCGAAGCGATGCAGGCAATGGAGATTTTTATGTTTTTTAGACCGTGCTAACATGAATGAACCTCTTTATAAATAACAAATATAGCTTGAAAGGTCAAAACTCTGTTTCACTTATACACATGGTTCTGAGGGGTGATTCCTGTCAGTTTTTCCTCTCTGGTGACCATTTAACACAACAACTCCAATTTTGAAAAATACCCTAATGACCTTCAGACCATCTTTTGCCACTTTGTTTTAACACTGTTGATGACATTTGTTATGTAACCCCACTTTAAAACTGTCAAGAAAACACTAAAGACTACTTTGTTATTTGAAAGGGTAGGGTTTGTATTTTCAACATGCTTTGATAGTTTCTGTCTTCAATTGCTTCTTCAACCTCTTTCCCACTGCAGGTGTCCAAATTTGCTGACCTTTTTTGGATTGGGTCATGGCCCTTTTATTTAAGAAAGGCGCCCCTTTTTCAATACATTCCTCTGCTCAAAACATATTATCTAATATCTCTGTCCATTGAATAATGAAAACCCATTTTTGCCTTGAACTTTCTAAAACACTGACAGTCTATCAAAACACCTCCTTTGCCTATGATGAACAATAGTTCCAATGGTGATGTCTCTTGGTAATAAAACTCAAATAGCCTTTGCTAGCTGATTTTCTTTTCATGTTTTTCAAAGTTTTCAAAACTCAGATCATAACTTGTGGATAAATATGTCCTTTGAAACTTTGACTGTTTCTTACTTAGAGGAGGAAATGTCTCTTTTTGGAGCAGTGGCCTTTAGATTTTTTCCTTTGATGATTTCCAGAATCTGAAACACTGTGCCAAAGCTATTTTTGTGCTTGATGAGCTTGTATACCTGTTTGTAAGAGACAAACTAGATCAAATACATTTTTGCTCTGGGTATTATGCCATAATCTTGCCTGCAATGTAAATCTAATTAGGTGACAGGTTTGCTTGACTGTAGATGCAGCTGTTAAGTGTCTTTGAGCTTTCTTCTTTGACTGTGGGCAGAAGACAAAACAGGGGATGATGTATCAGAGTTAGAAAGTGAAACAAGGAGAGCTGCCCTTTTTGTTTCCTATGAAGGAGGTCTTCACTGTCTCATTGCACTGCTCTTTGCTGAGGGGAAACTGAAATGTCACCATTTGCCTTGGTCAACTTATGACAAGTCATTTGAAAGATAATCTCTGTGAGTAGGGAGGTTAGCACCCTTTGAAAAACAACCATATTTTCTTATGCCTGTGTAATGACATGACTTGTCAACTTTTCTTCAATTTGGTCTTGTTGAAACAGCAGGCTGCTTATAATTGGAATTGTTTTCACTAATGATATGTCTCTCCAAGGGTTTAACAATTCATATGATTTCTAAACTTCAAATGACTCCCTTTACAAGACCAAAAACTCTGTTTTCCTTTTTCTTGCACATTTCAGATCCTAGCCCTGTTATGATCATCACTTACACTCAGAAACCTAGAGTCACTGTTTTACTGTCTAGTAAAAAGAAAACCTGGGCTTTTGCAATCCTTAAAGTCAATATTGGCCAGCACCCTCTGCTTGTAGATGAAGGAGGCGCCTTAACCCTCTGCTTGTAGATGAAGGAGGTTCTTGGCCATGACAAATTACCAGTTTGTTTGACAGTGGTGTCTTTCTTTTACTGTGATTTCATGCTGAAAGGAAGCTGCAAGGTCTTGATGAGTAACTCTCTGTCTTGCAGATATATCTCAGGCTCATGTTTACATTGAGAAGCAACTGTTCTTCTAAATGTAGATTCAAGAAATTTCTTCTGAGATGATGTTATATTTCCTGTCTTTGTAGAATCCATAAAACACTGTAAAACTCCTAATAATCAGCTTGAGACTGTGGTCTATGCAGTGCTGAGACTTAGGGGTGTGTAAGTGGCGCGACTTAGGGCTGTAATCAATTTCATTTGCAGAGTGGGAGGTCTGTCATGAATGGTCTGTATCAGATGGAGGTTTTTGGATTTTTGATGATTGCCAAAGGTAAAATGCCTTAAAGCGCCACTTCCTAACTTAGGGGAGGCTTTTGAAACAGACTTGGATTCGCCTTTTAGAGCTGATGGGCAGACCAGTAGGGCTGAAGCTAGATAGGATAGTGATAATGAGTTTTGACTTTGACATGGGCGGACTGAAAAGTAGGAGGGCGAAAAAAAGTTTTATGAGGGTTTTCTAGATGACAAATTGACATATGGAGATTAGCTTCTAGAAAACTCAGCTATGGATCTAGTCATCACTAACAAGTGAAAAATACTGATGACTAACAGTGGCTCCATTTGGGGAGGGCAGCTCCTCATCAGGAGGTGTCGAGAATTCAGATTTTTGGCTTATGAAGACCAGTGCCTTACCCATTGGCGCAAAAATTCACCCTTCTTTGATGTTATTTCTGAAAAGTGACAGCATGGTTACCATCAATGATACTTCTACCTACCCCACTATCTTTCCTAACATTTTTTCTTCTCTTTGGTGCATTTGGATTAGCAGCCTTTTGACAATGTATATTTTTCTTTTTTCAAAATGAACCTATATATTTCTACTCTTATATCTGCCGAGAGTTCAGATTAAACTGATGAACTCCTTCATTACTCTACCTAAACTGGATCGACTGTCAAGATTAAGCAGTTTGACAGGATTTTGTTCTCTAATCTAAAACATGAAATTTAAAATGATCAAATCAGGATTAGATGGTTTGATTTGTCATGCATTTGCGGCATAAAAGACAAGCTGCACACAAATATTATTTTGCAACAAAAGGGAAACTAGACAAGCGGGGCTAAGATGTACAATGTATTTTTCATCCCTTGCTTCTCTCTTTGGTTCTGTTTTAGGCATGTGGAACCATAATCTCTCCCTAATCTAAACTTTGTGATAAGTCAATCTTACACAATGTTGACTATCTTTGCACTCACTAACTTATCAGCAAATAAATTTAAACATGCTCAGCTATGATTAGGCTAGATAGCTGAACAAGACATTGAAGTACTAGTAGCGGCATTTAGACTTGCTCGCTTTCTGAAAGACTATTTTTTGGAACATGGGGCTTTGTTCTATCTTCACTCGCCCTCTTTTCTGTCTTTTACTGTTTTTTTACTTTTCTATCTTTTACTGTTTTTTACTTTTCTATTTCTCAAACAGTGGTATGTACAATGAATGAAAGTGTTTCAAACTCAGAAATGGAGCTCCTGACAAAAATAATGCTTTAATGTCCTGCCATTCACAGGACCCCCAAAAATTTCAGTCCCATCAGGTTCTTGCAAGAAGAAAGCATTGTTTCCACTGACTGAGCTGATGATGTAAGGCCCTTTCCACAAATTTTCAAACTTGCCATGTTTACCTTTATCTTCTCTTCTAGAATCCCATTTTAAAACTTTATCTCCAATTTGAAAATCATTTTCCTTAGTTCTTCTGTCAAAAATCTGTTTTATTTTGTCTTGTGCTAACCGAGCCCTTTGGTAAACTTCTTCTCTAGTTTGTTGTAAATGGATAGTCTGATTTACCCTCCTTTGCATGTCATTTTCTTCTATTTGGACTTCTTGCAACAGCTTCATTACTGGGACTCCTAAAGATGTTGGGAAAATGGCATCTATGCCATAAACTAGTTGGTAAGGAGACATACCTATGGATTTCTTGGTGGTTAATCTATCAGCCCATAAGGCGTGTACTAGTTTCCCATGCCATGCTTTTTGGTTTTGTTCAAGAAGTTTTTTGATAATGTTGACTAGGCTTTTGTTAGAGGACTCGGCTAAACCATTACCTTGAGGGTAATAGGCTGTGGAATGTCCTAATGAAATATGATACTTGTGACATAAGGCTATCATTCTTTTGGAGGAGAAGGCAGCGGCGTTATCTGTAATGATCTTCCTGGGACAGCCAAATCTGGATAGGATATTGGTTTCTAGGAACTTGATGATGACTGAATCGGTGGCGTTCCGGGAAGGTATGGCTTCTATCCATTTGGTAAAGTAATCAGTGGCTGTGAGGATCCATTTATGTTGAGCAGATGAAGAGGGGTGAATTTCCCCAATGAAATCTAAACCCCATTGCTGGAAGGGTCCTTCAACTATAATGGGATGTAAGGGCAAAGGTAAAAGCTTTTTCTTGCCATAAAAAATTTGACATTTATGGCATGTCATAACTAGTTTGTGAGTATCAGGGAATAAGGTAGGCCAATAATAGCCGGCTCTAAGGATTTTTTTCGCTGTGGTTTTACAGTAGAGATGGCCCCCACATTCCCCTTCGTGAATTTCGTGCATAATTTTCTCTGCATCAGACTCAAGCAAACATTTAAGCATAATACCAGTGGGATTTTTCCAATACAAACAACCATCTAAAATGCAAAACTTTAAAGATTTTTGTTTAAGGAATCTTGCTTTTGTTTTTGATAAAGTTGGAGGAGCATTCAGATAAGTTAATACATAAAGAATATCTGCATACCAAGGTGAATCCAGAAACATTTGATCAATAGGGGGAAGTGTGCACTCTTCCTGTTCTTCTAAGGCATCAACAAAATTTATATCTAAAGCTTGGAGGTTGGTTTCAGCCATTAGTCTTGCAAGTCCTTGTCCTTTAACTAGTTTGGTAGGTCGGATTTCTAAGTCATATTCTAGGATGATAGCGATCCATTTTCCCATTTTACCATCGGGATCTTGGTTCAGAATGTCTTTGACGACAGTATTAGGGACAAAAGCTATGACATGAGAATGCAAGATGTAAAATCGGAAATCTTTCAGTGCTTTTACCAATGCGAATGCTTGTTTTTCCATGATGTTATATTTCAAGGGAGCATCTCTCAGGGATTTGCTAAAAAAGGCAATGGGTTGCTCTTGCCCCGCTGCATTTTTTTGCAACAACACCGCAGCTATTGTGTGTTCTGAGGCAAATGAAAAAATGTAAAAATCTTTGGTGAAGTCAGGGCTTATCAATACTGGTGTTTCAGTTAAGGCCCTTTTAATTAGTTCAAAAGATTTTTTGGCTTCTATAGTCCATTTAACCCCGACCTCCTTCTCTAACATATTTGTGATATATTTCAGGAGTTCAGCAAGGTTTGGGATGAATCTTCTTAAGAAATTTATCTTTCCGATAAAGGACTGTAACTCCTTTATGTTTCTGGGGTGAATTATCTGTAATATACATTCGATTCTCTGGGGGTCTATTTTAATTCCTTCTTCCGAAATAATGTGACCTAGGAGTTTTCCTTCCTCTAGACCAAAAAGTGTTTTCTTTGGGTTTAGGGATAGACCATACTTTCTGCATTTGTTGAAAACTTTTCTTAAGTGTGCTAGGTGTTCTTCATCTGATTTAGAATATACCGTTATATCGTCAAGATATATGACTATGAAAACACCTATGTCTTCTGAGAAGGCTATGTCCATGGCTCTTTGAAATGTGGCGCCAGCATTCATCAGTCTAAAAGGCATTTTAACGTACATAAAAGTGCCCCAAGGGGTGGTGAAAGCTGTCTTATGTTGATCGGTAGGGTAAACCAATACTTGGTTATAACCAGAAAAACCATCAAGCAATGAGATTCTTTTAGCGCCTACTACCTTCTGAAGTATGTGGTCCATTTTGGGCAGAGGATAGTTATCTTTCAGACATGCCCTATTCAGGTTTCGAAAATCTATACAGAGTCTGATTTCACCAGTCTTTTTCCTAACCGATACCAGATTTGAGACCCACTCAGAGTACCTGAGAGACACTATTATTCCAGCATCATACATTTTTTTAATTTCTTTTTCAACCAAAGGTAGTAATACTGGGTTTATTCTTCTTAGTTTTTGTTTAAAAGGCTTCTGGTTTTCTTTAAGGGGAATCTTATGCTGAATGATACTTGTATCATATGATTTTAGATCTTGGTATCCCCATGCGAACACATCTTTAAATTCCTTGAATAAATTGATGTACCTTTGTTTTATGTGAGGCGGGAGGGTTTTGGATAGTTTAATGTTTTTGGGCTCTTCTGGACTTCCTATGTTGTATTCCTCTATGTCATCCTCGGTAGATTCCATTTTTGGTTTTTTGGCCACATCGTTAAAGTCAAACAATTCTTCTAAAGGTGCGAGCCCTCTGGGTATGGTGTCATTTTCGCAATGTAAGACTTCGAGTTCCCTTTGGTCAATGTCCTCCCCTATTTCACTTTCATATGGATGGTCTACCAGGTTCAGATTGGTCCACAAAGGTGGATTTAGCTCTTGGTCTTGACTTTGGCTGGGTTCCCTTTCTTTGTCTCCTGAGTCTGTTTTGGTTATTTCAAACTCATTCCTAGATTGTAGGAAATCATCAATTTGATCATCGTCTTGGAATATTTGCGAATGGTCAAGATTATCTGGTACTGTAGGGTGATGTTTGACCTGAGTACTGTATTTTTCACTTAGGCATGGTATCTGGCCATTACTTGCAGCAAAGGCGAGTTCATTTGCTAGGCTGTTTTGAATTCTAGGGATATAGGTGAGTTCATATTTCTCAAAGGTTTTAAGGATGTCCAAAGCTGCATTCCTATATTCTCTTAGTCTTGGGTTCTTTGCCAAATATTCACCTTTGATTTGCCTGATTACAAGCTTTGAGTCTCCTTGGGCTGATATTCTCTTAGCGCCTAAGTCCCTAAGTATGTGCAGACCAATGAGATGTTGGGAAAAATACTGAGAGGGGGGGGGGGGGGTGAATCAGTATTTACAGCATATTCAAATATTTTTACTTTTTCATGCTCTAAAACCCATACGCTACTTTGCTGAAGCCAACTAGCGTATACACGCGGATATCCTTCATAAAACTCGCGTATACACAGAGATCTAATTATGCCATTAGTTCTTCACTTATATCATTCCATCATTCATTCATTAGATGTTCTATAAATAGTAAACATGTGCAATAAGAACAGAATAAACCATCACACATAAGCATCACACATGAACACCAAGATTTTAGGTGGAAACCCAAGTCGGGAGAAAACCACCGCTGCAGTTGCTCAGCCTTCAATATTTTATTATAGAGAAAACATCTTACAACATATGTGCTGGTGCAGACTCTACCAGCACGCAGGCACCCACCTGCGCTCGTTTACCAGCCTCTCCCGGAAGGGAGCTCCAACCCCCTGACTCGTTTACCAGCCTCTCCTGGAAGGGAGCTACGACCCCCCGATCTCGTTTACCAGCCTCACCTGGAAGGGAGCTACAACCCCCTGACTGAAGGCTACAACCCTTAGCACCTCTATGGACCACGTTTCATCAATTTTCACACTGGATCCAACAACTCCAATAGAATAACACTTGCAGGCCACGTTTCATCATATTTTCAGACTGGACCCTTTCCATACTTTTAAGCTCAAACATACATCACTAACAGATACTTATCAATTCAGACAACACAGATCAGATAGCAGTAATACAGCAGAATAGATCAGATGTTTCATACCCCATGCTTCAGCAAACCCTAGTTTGCATACGCGCTTTCCTTTCACTGATATCGCGTATATACGCGCTTCCGTCCACACAAACCAGCGTATACCTCTGTATATATTTTATTGCGCATACGCGCTTTCTCTTCATCGAAGCCACGTATATACGCGCTTCCTCTGCGGAGAAGTAGCGTATAGATCTTCAATCATTATAGAGCAGCATACTTCTTCAGATCATATATGCAGTTCAGATTTACCCTTTTACTTCAGACAGATGTTCGCCTCATTTCAGATCTAAGCCTTCCATAAGCAGATCTAGTAGATACAAGTAAATTTCAGATCTAAATCCCCTTCTTCATCATTGGTGCATCATACATTCAGATTTATCATTCAAGTATAACCCTTTCCATTCAGATCTACTTCAGAGAGAAGTATTCATTCAAGCTCAGACATCTTGCACCCACACTCATGATTTGCACAATGAATTTCTTCTCCTTATATAGGTTTACCCTTTTTCAATACCATGAGACAAAACCACATTACTTCCGATGGTATTCCTGGACGGGGTCATTTAGACGAATCATTACCCAATACAATGGGTCAATACCATGGTGGTTACCCCTGGTTTTGCACTTTATGAGCGCTTTTGCCCATACGCTACTTGGCACGTTGTTTCCCGCGTGCATACGCGACTTCTCCTAGACGGATCCGCGTATGCCTTGAGACATACTCTTTTCACCATAGATTTAGCACATGCTGAATTCCTTTCTTCATTGCCTTCTGTACTCACTGTAGATACATCAGATTTAGTTCATCAAGACATATTCTATCAAGCACAACTTCATCCAGTAAGTTGCCATTATCTTCATCAAGTGGGTTGCCTTTCAAGGACAACACTCAACATCATATTGCTAACAAACATCATTTACCAAGTCCATCAAGTCAAGAATAACTTCATCAGGTGGATTGCCATCAAGGACAACATATGTCAACAGTCGCATGTCTTCATCTTCATTCAGTGGGTTGCCATCAAGGACAACACTCTGCATCATATTTCCAACATGAGAAAGGCTTCATATTCCACAATGTTATTAGTACATTGGAATTCTAATCTAAAAGAATGACCTTCTTTAGTATTGTGTATCCAGATGCCGGCCCCTGAACCCGTTTTTCCACAAGAACCATCAAAGCTTATACTCCAAAGAGCTTCCTTTTCATACATGATACTAAGCTGTTTTTCAGGTTTCTTGGGACTTTGGTCATCAATTTCTTCATTCAGTAATGGTTTGGAAATGTCTTCATTTTCTTTTATCTGCTTGTTTATATCACTTTCATTGTATAAGATAAAATAATATAAATTGGAATGAATGGAATAGATGGGAGTATTGTTTGGCCTATCTCTGTTGCTAACCATGTATTTCATGTGAGTCTCTCGGTATAACCTCCTAGTTTGGTTGAAAACTGGGATAGTAGCGAATGACATATCCATTTGAAGACTACCTTGTATTTTGGCAGCCCATGCCCTTGATAGTAGCATTCCATACTTGGGCGGGATATCGGCCACTACTACGTCCATGACTAAGTTTTTTGCTGGTAGTTGTGTTAGGGCAAAATCTAGATTCTTTATCAGACCCAAACATTTGACCTGGCTTGAGTCGAACGAATACAGATTTTTGTAAGGTTGAGTCACTTCTAGTCCCAGGTTTTCCATGACTTCTTTAGGCATGAGGTTATGGGAATCACCAGAATCTAACATGGCGTTATGTAATATCTTGTCCCGTATGTTTAAGCTTACATAGAAAGGAGAAATAGATCCTTCTTGGTATTCACCTTCTACTTTCGGGCCAAATAAGAGCTCGGTTTTGTCGTCAGTTAGATTCAAGGTATCTGCCTTGCTCTCTAGGTCAAGGACTTTAAAGATTTGAGATCTATACCTATCTACAGTTAATAGCTCTGTGAGGGGTATGGTAATTTTTATTTTGGAAATTTCCCCTTCGAAACTAAAAGGAGTATGTAGTTTGGGCAGATTTGTTTCAGCTTTATCAGACATAACTTTTTCTATGTTCTTAATTTGCTGACTTTGGCTTGGGAATTTGTTTGATACAGCCAACTCTGGGGTTTTTGTAGAGGCACTAGGAGTATCTGAGCTAATACTTGCCTGAATGGCCTTGCCTTTGTATGGGTCAATCTTTTTGGCCCCAACTTTGTTACTATCCATGGTTTTCTTTAGGATGTCATCCGAGGTTTGGGTACCGTCAGGATTACTCTTTTTGGAATGGTTTTGGTTTTTTCTGCTTCTAAGGTTATACTGCCGGTGAGCTTCTATTATGGCATTTTGAAAATATATGGCAGGATCATCGAGATCTTCATAGTTGGTCTCATCCTGACTAGGAGAACATAACTCTTGTTCTTCCGCTGTGAGGTACATCTCGCTTTCATTATCAGACCCTATGAGATTTAAATGACTTTCATCAATGGTGTCTGTATCCCTGTCATCCTCTTCCACATAGTTTTCATTGAACGGTGGCCTAATTTGTTGGTCATTTTCCCTTGGTCTGTTTTGGGGTTGTTCCCTCCTAAAGTTTTGGTTCCGGTTTCTGTTTGGAGGGTTTGGTTGGTTGTCCCTAACAGGAGCCTTTTCATTTATCCTTTCCCACATTTTGGCCATGGTTTTGACTAAGTCATCTATTCTAGGATCTAGGGAAGGTGATGAAGTGGAGACCTTGTCTTTATATGTGACCTTTCTTTCTGATCTAGTCCTAGCCCTTTTTTCTGCTAAGTTGGCATCTGCTTTTATGGCTATTTGTTGCATTTCCTCTAAGGTAGGGGGATCCTTGTCTCTCAGATGATATGTCATGTCCGGATCGAAACCCTCGGGGAATTTTTCCAAGGCTAAACCAAGTGGGGGTTTGAAATGAGGTGGGAGGGAGTTATATACACTGTTGAACCTAGTGCGGTAAGCTTGGACACTTTCCCCATTTTCCCGTTTTAGGTTGTTATATTCTGACAGGATTTGAATGGGGTTTCTTCGGATTTCCCACCTATTTCTGAAGACTTGATGTAGTTCTGGGATATTGTGGATGCTGTTTGGAGTTAAGCTTTTGAACCATGTTTTGGGTTCACCACCAAGACTTTGGGCGAATATTCTCATTCTGACGGTCTCGTCTTGTACCTCCAGGTATTCATAAGTATCAGTCATCCTACTTATATGCTATTGAGGTGTGGTGGTGTCTTCTCCGGTAAAGTGTGGGATTTTGTCTTGATATTTATTTGGGAGAGGAGCCAAAGGCGGTGGCAACACCAAAGGTGCGTACCAAGCTGCCATGATGGGAGCTAATGGATGATGTATAAGATGAGGACTAGTAGGCTGAGATGAGGTGGTTTGAACAGGTGTGGCGGATGAACTTGGATTAGTGATCTGGTTTTGAGCAGATCTAGGATGGTAAGAGCCAAAGTGGCAGAGAAGCTGAAAGTCGGGAGGGGTGGAAGGTGAGGCTTCTCTACTATGACTGTGTGATTGGTCTAGGGTTTCAAGATCGTCAAAGTTTATCCTACTATGTGATTTGCTTCTGAGAAGAGTTTTTGATGACTCTAATTCAAAAGGTGAATTTGGTAGGATAGTGAGATGTTCAGGTACTGATCTTGTTTTACTGAGGGATCTACCAGTAGCTAGATGGTCAGTTTCGGAAGCTTGCCACAGAATATTCTCTGGGTCATCTACTATGATAAGGGGATTTGAGTCTGGATGGGATCTGGTGTTGATTCTTTGTGAAGCTAGATTTTGGATCTAGAGTTTAGAGAGAATGGTATTTATGAATGTTCTGGATGAGTTGTCTCTCTAAAGTGCTACTAAGGTGAAGGGTGGTCAAAAATAAAAGGGATGGATTAGTGGAGTTGCCAGGTGGAACTGGGTTGTTTTTGTGAAGATAACTATGGTCCACCACCGGTAACTAATCTGGAAATGTTTTGGATTTTCTGAGTTTTATGTGCAGCCTATGGTTTAAAGTATCCTAGACTTGTTTCAACACTTCGCTAGGGTGATGAGAACAAAAAAGAGTTTACTCTAAATGGGTCTATGGGCTGCTTGCTTGTTTAAGTATCTAAAGGACCAAAGAGTCTATAAGAGTTTGCTAGACTATCATGTACTCAGTGTCCCACCATCTCCCGCTATGTTAGTGAGCGATGGGATAGGTCTATCGGATAGTAACCTAGAGTTCGGTAAAATAGTAAGGCCTAATAGAGGTTAGTGGAGCCGCCAGGTGGATTTTGGTTGTTTTCGAGATATGTGTGTATGGTCCACCACCAATACTTACAAAAACCAATCTAAGGGAGTTTTTTGGGGTTTTTCTGAGTTTTATGTGCAGCCTAGGATGTAAGAGTGTTATAAAACTGATTCATCACTTTGCTAAGATGGTGAAACAGAGAGTTTACACTAAATTATTCTAAAGGCTGATGGTTTAAGTTAAAAGTTGAAGGACTAAGGAGTCTATAAAAGTTTGCTAGACTATCATGAACTCAATAAGTCCCACCGTGATCGCCATTATGTCAGGGTCCCGTGATTTGGCCGATTGGTGAGCCAAATGACGATGTAACATCAAACCAAGCTTTGGAGCCCAAGGACCTAGCCTTCCTGGACTTAGAGAGGGCTCTCTCTATAAGTGTAAAAGATGTCGGTGTGTTTGCTTATGGTGTTCTGATATTAGGCTAGTAATGAAGTGAGTTTTTTGATTTTTGGTTTTTTAAGTTTGTGAGGGATAAAACTAATCAAAGATATAAAAAAGGTAACAAGAAGTCAGATCAACTGGGCTATGGGGTCAAAAAGGTCAAGGAAGCTATCAGATGATGATATAAGGCTTTTGTAGGGCCGATTTGATTCAAGGTAGAAAGGATCTTTGGGCAAAATGGAGTAAATGGACATCAATTTTGTGAATAACAAGGAGTTTCAAGCATCACTGGTTTGATAGATAACATAAACATGGTAAAGAAAACCCTTAATCATGCAGACTGTAACTATAAACTAATCAACACATCGAAACAAACATTCAAGCCATGCATAGAAGTATAAGACCCTCTAACTTTGGGAAATGGCTATCAGACTTTGGGGAAAACACATAAGACGGACTAACAACTCAAAATACTATGCCGGAACGCCTAAACATAGTCTTTAAGTTATTGGGCACTTTGACAAACAAGATTTCATAGTTTTAGGCAAAGGGCTAGATCGGGACTAGGCCTCCTTGGTTCAACAAGATGATAATCTCATCAGTCAAAGAGATAGTTTCATGGAAAGAACTATGGACAGTCATAGGTAAGCAGGGCACACCATACATCCTACTCAACATGCATAGAACTTATAAATGAAACTAGCAACAATATCCTTAAATTACTAAAGAGCAGTTAAGAATTCTTTAGTGCAACTAAGGAAGAAGAAAACATAAAAGCTATGAAGATTCAGAAATTTTGAGGTGCCTCCATGGGCATATCTCAAACTTAATCTCTACTGATCTATAGCAAGCAAGAAGCATGTATCATGAATGAAAACTAGAAGACAACAACAAAGCAAGAAACACTATACCATTCTACCATGTCATGGAATCCATCAAAAATCCTTCATCATTCATCAAAAGCATCCAAGAGGCAGTCCAAAATCATAACACAAGTATGTTCTTCAAAGCTCATATGACCAATATATTACTTCTTCTCTCAAGTTCAGCCTTGTTTTACAATGAAACCCATGGAATAAATAGGCTTGAGTGAGGAAAACCTCATGGAGCAACTAGCTATCCCATTGGCCTAATCAAAATATCTAAACTTGTTCTTGAGGCTTTCCAAAGCCCAAGGCACAAAATATCTCATAAAATATCTAAAAAATGCTAAAAATGGAAATTATATTGACTTTGCAACATTTTCCAAGTGCAAAAATAGCTAAACGCACATTTGGAAAAAGCAGATTTTTGAGGTTCAAAAATTACAAAAATACTTCAAATTTATATCAGAAAAAGGTCCCGTGACTTGCCGGAAACATTTGGCAGCCTTCCTGATGTCAAAACGAAGCTCATGATAGCTCGTTGGAAAGATCTGAGTGTCTACTTTCCGGCGCAACTGAAATTATCTCAACCTGATTCCTATAGGTCTTCCAAATCTGTACCTGTGTGTAAAAAGCCAGAAAATTGCAAACTGCTGATATGCCGGGCAGAATGTGCAAAAAGTGAGCATTTTTTGCCGTTTTGAGGGGGCGAATGATCTCCAAATGCTCTGAAAATCGCTAAGGACCTGATCATGAAATTATGGCATCAACTGGTATCATCCTCCTCCCTTGACAAATCCTCAAAATGAAATGGCGAATTTATGAGTTTTTGACCAAAAACTCAAAAAATGCCAAAAAACAAAAAGTTGTCAAAATGGGCCCAAAATTGGTGCGCATGACCCTCAAGGGTCCCTAGCAACATGCTCCGAAGCTGAGGCCAAAATGTCAAGTGCTGATATGCCTTTCTCCTCTTTCCGTGCCGGGCACTTCCCCTTTGCCTTCTTCAGTTTCTCTTGGGCTGCCTTTAGTTTGCGCCGGGCAAACTGATTCAACTTTTGAAAGTGATGTGTCCTCTTCCTTTGCAGCTCCAGATCTCTGTTTTCTCTTTCAAGCTTCATCTCCAAGTGTTTGTTGGCTCTTTCTAACCATGCCTCTTTGTTTTCTTCAATTTCTTGCTCAAGTAGGGCAGTGAGGGGAAAAGCTTGGAGATGGGCCCGTTCTTCCTCTTTTTGATTTTCCAGGGCTCTTTTAAGCCCTATGGTTCTAGGCCTCTTCCGCCTAGGATGGTATTCTTCTTCTTCCTCATCAAACTCACCAATGAGCTCCTCTATCTTCATTTGCGCCTTAGCTGCTTCATTCTTATATTTGATTTCCCGTGCTTCATGAACTACTGTGTGAACACTCATCTGTTTGTTCTGGGTTTCCAAGAAAAAGTTGAAGTTCCTTGCCCATTGAAGATCATTCTCCAATGTATCAATTTGCCCCTCTCTATGGATTAGGAGGTTTTCAAGAATGCGGGCTTCATTATCACTGTCATCACTTTGGATTGGAATGACAGCCGATGCACCTTCATGTTCTTGATTTTTCCAACCTTGCTTTTCCCTTTGAAGGCCAATCTTGCACTTTTCCTTCTTGGCATGCTAGTGAGGGGTTCTTTGGGCGATTTTATTTTGCTAGGGACAACCTTTGTCACTTTTGGAGTGGCAGCCTTAGACCCTTTCTTCCTTGCTGTGCTGGGCTTTGTTCCTTTGGGAGGAGGAGACATAACTGCTTTACCCTTGACATCTTCTTGAAACTGCTGCTCTCCTTGAGGCTGCTGTGTGTCTTCTTCTTGCTGTTCAATTTGCTGCCCCTGTTCGCCAACATCAATTTGCTGTTCTACTTCAATGCCTTGTTCAATTTGTGTTTCAACCTGCTGCCCTTTTTCATCAAAATAAAGCTGCTGCTCTTCCTCTTGTACCTGCTGTTCATCATCTTCTGTTCGCTGCTGACCTTCACCACTGTCCTGCTGCTGTTCCTCATCTTCTGTTTGCTGCTCTTCATCCCTTTCCTCTTGCTCATGACCTTTCTCTTCTTGCTGTCTACTTCCCTCTCCTTCTTCCTGCTGTCCTGGCTGTCCTGTAGTCATTTTGAGCCTTCTAGGAGTAGGCCTGCTGGACAAAGGTACCGGGCGATGGATAGGCTGAGTGGGAGACACATGGACAGGAGGAACAGTAGAGAAATTTGGGTGGCTGATAAAAACATCCCATGGAACCTCCTTTTTCTCTAACTGGTGTAGGATGATAATTTTGATCAGAGAATGATGGAAAATAGAAGGTATTTGTAGAGGTGGGTCCTTCTTTTGGACTGTGGATTCCATCTTCTCGATGCTCTTGTATAAAAAGTAAGGGAGATTTAGTTGCCTGGTTCTAGTGAAATGCATCAATAGGCAGACATGGTAGGCATAAACTCGAGTAAACCTAACTTCACAAGTAAAATACTTCATTATGACTTTCATAAGAGGAGCATAGCTGTCAAAAAGATAAGAAAAAGGAAAAATAGCAGTGAAAGTATCTCTATGCTCAGGCTTGATGAAAGGCTTGTAATCTTCTAAGTCAAGATGGGCCTGTTTGAACCATTTTTCCCCATGATATGGAATCTTGGTGGCTTTGGACACTGATCTTGGAGAAAACTTGAAATCAAGGCCAGCTACCTAGAAATGCTTGTTCTGGAACCTCAGGGCGCATAGGTGTGTCAATGGCGAGAAGCTTTTGACCTCCCTGTATCTTCTGGCAGAAATCTAGACAACCTACTTCATGGAAGTTGAAAAGGATGGATGGATGAGTATTAACCTCTTATGTAGAGATTCGCTCATATCTTTTATGTGGGCCACTTCTGCTGTCTTGCCTTGGAGGCATTTTGACCTAAATATGCTTTGGAAGAAACAAACTGCCTCACTATGTGTAAACTGCCTTCTTGGAGTCAAACTATGTCAATTCACTGCTTTGATAGAGAAATAATGTATTTGGATGATTGCAACAAGTTTCCTTACAACACACAACCTCTGCTCTCCTAAAAAATGGCCTTCCACCTTGAAAGTATCTCATTCAACAAACTTTTCAATAAGAAATAATACAGTGGAATGAAGGACAGACTGTTAGGAAGAAAGTTGTTTACAGTGTCAAAATTTCCTTGCTTTGTGATGTTTGGAGGTTAAAAACACATCTTTGTACCTTGGATCAATGGTGTACTTTTCCAATCATTTGAAAACCTGCCCTTCCTAGTGTGCCAATCACTCAACAAACTTACATATGGTGCAATCAACCCTTAGTGTGATCAGACAGTCAATGTCACAGTTTATGTGCCCAGGTGACAGAGTTTTGGAAAATGCTTCAAACAAATTCAGCAAAGCCTGTAGGAGTTTATCTTGTCAAATAGTTAAGGCACCTTATCAATGTGAAACCCTTGTTTTTGTAGAAAAAACCTTTACTCCATCTGAATATCAACTTTATCAAAATAAGCTTGAAGAACAAAGACAGTCAAGTGGAAAACTCAGTGAAAAACTGTCCCTTCTGTGGTTTATAGGGTTAACTTTTCCCTTTGATGCTTTGAAGATAAAACACCCTTGTTCTTTGATATAGGGAGGTGAAAAACACACTGCTCTTAGTTCAAAACATCCCTTTTCCTTGAAAGCACCTTCATTAGTATGCCCACCACTCAAGCACAGCTTCAACCAACGGATATTTTCACAGTAAAAACCAGTTTACAGATATGATGATGTAACAAGTTAAATGAGGACAAGCCCTCTCTTGATTTGACCTTAACCATGATAGGCAGCTCCACAAATGTATGATGATAATAAACTAAGACAAACTCAACGATTCTGCTTTAACTCCTTCATTCCTTGCACTTATTTGAACCATATACTCTTAGTCAAAGTCATTATTTATAAGAGAGGTTAAAAGGGCTTGTTTTGTTTCTATGATGTGGTTAGAAGAGGCCTGTAGTTTTCAATTACAACCGCTCTTAAAAACAAACCCTGCTTTAATTTGAACGCTGCCTTCTTCAACAAACACTATTTTTCTGCCTCAAACAATATTTAGAAAATGTGAACTTTGCAGGAGAGCAAGCCAAAATACCTCAAAATCGCGATGCAGATCTTTGTTTGCGGGTTGGAAGTGTTTTGAAGGCGGTTGGAGGTATAAATAAGCGCGCGGCACTTTGTAGAGGAAGAGCGCCGCGCTAATAGCCAACCGGGCGGCCTGTCGGGTCGTAGTCGGGCACTGTGTACAGGCGCGTCGCGCACACGTACAGGCGCGTCGCGCGGCTGTTATCGGCCAGTGCAAAAAATCTCCTGAGCGCGTCGCGCGGCTGTTATCGGCCAGTGCAAAAAATCTCCTGAGCGCGTCGCGCAGACTTACAGGCGCGTCGTGTAGTTATGACTGTGGCAAATTTCTTCAGAATTGCTCCAATCTCCTTTGTTTGATGCTGAGAACATTCAAAGGAAAACCTTGCTTGTAATTTTGAAAATGAAATTTCACTCTTCGACCTTACTCCTTTGACATATCAAACTCCCAACGGTCACCTTTATTATTTATTTGAAATGAAAAATGAACTTTTGGTTGGCCCTTGCCAGGTTTTCGAAGATTTGACCTTCTTCAACAAAACCCTTTGGTGTACTTGTAACTTGAATTCCGAAGCGATGCAGGCAATGGAGATTTTTTATGTTTTTTAGACCGTGCTAACATGAATGAACCTCTTTATAAATAGAAAATATAGCTTCAAAGGTCAAAACTCTGTTTCACTTATACACATGGTTCTGAAGGGTGATTCCTGTCAGTTTTGCCTCTCTGGTGACCATTTAACACAACAACTCCAATTTTGAAAAATACCCTAATGACCTTCAGACCATCTTTTGCCACTTTGTTTTAACACTGTTGATGACATTTGTTATGTAACCCCACTTTAAAACTGTCAAGAAAACACTGAAGACTACTTTGTTATTTGAAAGGGTAGGGTTTGTATTTTCAACATGCTTTGACAGTTTCTGTCTTCATTTTCTTCTTCAACCTCTTTCCCACTGCAGGTGTCCAAATTTGCTGACCTTATTTGGATTGGGTCATGGCCCTTTTATTTAATAAAGGCGCCCCTTTTTCAATACATTCCTCTGCTCAAAACATATTATCTAATATCTCTGTCCATTGAATAATGAAAACCCATTTTTGCCTTGAACTTTCTAAAACACTGTCAGTCTATCAAAACACCTCCTTTTCCTATGATGAACAATAGTTCCAATGGTGATGTCTCTTGGTAATAAAACTCAAATCGCCTTTGCTAGCTGATTTTCTTTTCATGTTTTTCAAAGTTTTCAAAACTCAGATCATAACTTGTGGATAAAGATGTCCTTTGAAACTTTGACTGTTTCGTACTTAGAGGAGGAAATGTCTCTTTTTGGAGCAGTGGCCTTTAGATTTTTGCCTTTGATGATTTCCAGAATCTGAAACACTGTGCCAAAGCTCTTTTTGTGCTTGATGAGCTTGTATACCTGTTTGTAAGAGACAAACTAGATCAAATACATTTTTGCTCTGGGTATTATGCCATAATCTTGCCTGCAATGTAAATCTAATTAGGTGACAGGTTTGCTTGACTGTAGATGCAGCTGTTAAGTGTCTTTGAGCTTTCTTCTTTGACTGTGGGCAGAAGACAAAACAGGGGATGATGTATCAGAGTTAGAAAGTGAAACAAGGAGAGCTGCCCTTTTTGTTTCCTATGAAGGAGGTCTTCACTGTCTCATTGCACTGCTCTTTGCTGAGGGGAAACTGAAATGTCACCATTTGCCTTGGTCAACTTATGACAAGTCATTTGAAAGATAATCTCTGTGAGTAGGGAGGTTAGCACCCTTGAAAAACAACCATCTTTTCTTCTGCCTGTGTAATGACATGACTTGTCAACCTTTCTTCAATTTGGTCTTGTTGAAACAACATGTTTCTTATAATTAGAATTGTTTTCACTAATGATATGTCTCTCCAAGGGTTTAACAATTCATATGATTGAAAACTTCAAATGACTCCCTTTACAAGACCAAAAAATCTGTTTTCCTTTTTCTTGCACATTTCAGATCCTAGCCCTGTTATGATCATCACTTTACACTCAGAAACCTAGAGTCACTGTTTTACTGTCTAGTAAAAAGCAGACCTGGGCTTTTGCAATCCTTAAAGTCAATATTGGCCAGCGCCCTCTGCTTGTAGATGAAGGAGGCGCCTTAACCCTCTGCTTGTAGATGAAGGAGGTTCTTGGCCATGACCAATTACCAGTCTGTTTGACAGTGGTGTCTTTCTTTTACTGTGATTTCATGCTGAAAGGAAGCTGCAAGGTCTTTGATGAGTAACTCTTTACCCTGCAGATGTATCTCAGACTCATGTTTACGTTGAGAAGCAGTTGTTCTTCTAAATGTAGATTCAAGCAATTTCTTCTGAGATGATGTTATATTTCTTGTCTTTGTAGAATCCATAAAACACTGTAAAACACCTAATAATCAGCTTGAGACTGTGGTCTATGCAGTGCTGAGACTTAGGGGTGTGTAAGTGGCGCGACTTAGGGCTGTAATCAATTTCATTTGCAGAGTGGGAGGTCTGTCATGAATGGTCTGTATCAGATGGAGGTTTTTGGCTTTTTGATGTTTGCCAAAGGTTAAATGCGTTAAAGCGCCACTTCCTAACTTAGGGGAGGCTTTTGAAACAGACTTGGATTCGCCTTTTAGAGCTGATGGGCAGACCAGTAGGGCTTAAGCTAGATAGGATAGTGATAATGAGTTTTGACTTTGACATGGGCGGACTGAAAAGTAGGAGGGTGAAAAAAAGTTTTATGAGGGTTTTCTAGATGACAAATTGACATATGGAGATTAGCTTCTAGAAAACTCAGCTATGGATCTAGTCATCACTAACAAGTGAAAAATACTGATGACTAACAAGAGGAAAGGAGGAGTAGACCCCCTGAAATATGCATTGATGCCGTTTACAATAGACTGAACACTCGGACTAGCTTGCACAGATGTATTGCTCACAGGATTAGTAGTTGAGGTATGGGCGAAGGCTTTAAGAATGAGCTCTCGTTGATTTGTGATGCGGGCAAGCTCATAGAGGGAGATGTTGGCTCTGGTTTTTTTCATGTCCTCAACGATGTTATAACCGGAATCAGATTGAGGACTAGGCTCGGTAGTGACTTTTGGGGACCCTACCGGGAGCCTTCTCTTTTGATTTTCTCAGGTGTTATTATTTGTGGGTTTCTCAGGAACAACTTGTTGTTCATTTCCCGGGGGAAGAATTTTCCTTAAGAAAGCCCTTTTCTTCTCCTCAAAGGACTGTTCAGGGACCGGTACTTTGATCCTAAGGCTATAATTTCGTACAGGTTGGGCCTTAGGATTGTCTTCCATGTTGATATCAGTGATGGTAAGATTGTTTTCCCCGCGGATTATGTCAAACGCAAGAACAGAGGATCCCAGTTCTTCATCCAGGGGCAAATCTTCATCATGGTCAGAAACATCATCCTCCCCCGCATCCCCTGGGGTTTGATCATCCAGAAGCTGATTTACCACTGCTGTCATGCTGCCAATCCATTGTGGGCATGTTTTTTCAGAGTGGGCAGCCTGGTGGAAAGAACAGAAGTTATCTTTTCCTATTTCTTCCACGTTGAGAACAGTGTTCGGGTTAGACGGAGGTCGGCTGGTGTTGGGGTTGCTCTTTCTGAAAAAGGGCTTAGGTGCCTTGGTGCTAGTCGTGGATTCTATACCCTTTCTCTTCAGGTCAAAGACTTCATTTTTCAATAGCTTGAGGGTCTTTCCTATACTCTCGAAGTCGAAAGCATCCTTATCCTTATCCGCGGTTTTGTTTGTGGAGGACTGACCTTTTTTCGCAATTGGTTTGTGGTCATCTCTCCCCTCATGATCGATGGCTCCTATAGAAAGCATGTCTCTTTCTACAGCGAGGGCGGCTGCGTAGTTTGCTGCAAGGGTGGGCTGAGCTTCATGTTTTACGAAGACGACGATATCCCTGGGGAGAGCTTTTGTATAGTAGTCTATGGTAATAGAGTCGTCCAATGCCAGGTTGGGGGGAAACTTTTGCAATATGGTGGCAAAGCGCTGATTGAAGTCTCTAACCTTCTCTTTCTTATGGAACTTAATGGCACTTAACTCCGTGAGGAGCATGGAAGGGGTTTTTTCCTCTGAAAATTTCTGCAAGAATGCGTGATGGAATTGGTCCCATGACGTAATGGAGGCACTTGGGAGGGAGCGGTACCAGGTGGCCACTTTGTTTTCAAGAGTGTGCGGAAACAGGCGGCAAGCAACGTCACCTGTTTGAACCCTCATGATTTGCAGGGAAAGATAGAAGCTGCTTATATGATCCTCAGCCAAGGTGCCTTTCTCGGGATCAAACTTGGGGAGATGCTTCTCAGGGTGCCTAGGCAGGTCGTGGAGGGGGCCCAAAAGATCTAATGGGGACTAGGCCATCCAGGCAAGTGGTTGCACTCTCCTAGCATGCTGGTGGTGCCTGATCTCAGGCTCATATTCACTCCCCGTACCTGACACCAATGCTTCTCCCTCATGGCGAGAGTGTTCATCTTTATATCTCTCACAGTTGGCCATGTCTCTGAGATATCCCCAATTTTAGACAGGTGGCCTATTTGGGTTTGGGTGGCGGTGGTTGGCATGATGTCCTTGGCCACAACCTCTATCTCCTCTACCTCCAGTCCCACGGCCTCTATTCACCTCACCTTCATTCTTGCGGGCTCTATTTCCCTCGCCTTCGTTTCTACGGGCTCTATTCCCCTCACCTTCATTCCCTTGGCCTCTATCTCCATCACCTTCCCCAGGTGGGGGGTGTGCCTGGTTGTTGTTCTGCTGGGCTGAGGGTTGGGGAAAGGTTCAGTCGTACCAAATTCCTCCTCTTCGCCCACTTGGAACTTGGGAATCGGTTCGTCACCATGAACAGCAGTGGCGAGGTCTTCAACCATGAGATTCACCAACTGGGGTATGGTACTCACCAGGGCACCATTACGAGTGATGTTTTCAGCTGGGGTCCTAGTATGGTTCAAGAAACTCATGATTGGGGCATATCACAAATCCCTGATGAGATTGCAGGCAGCTGGGCGCAAGGCCCTCAACTGCTCTCTAGTAATTTCATAATATGGAACCTCCTCCCCTGGAATATCTTCCAATGGGGGAGGGGTAGTATCATCGTTTGTGACCTCCCCATGGGGAGTTTGTGATGGAATGTTGGTTGTATGCTGGGAGGCTGCCATTCAGGCCCTCCTTCTAGTGCCAATTCTGTTGACGGGAAAATCTGTCTGGCCAACAGTAGGGGATCTCCCCAGTAGAAAGTCCCAATTAGACCTTGAAACGTTTGGAATAGGGATCCCGTTCGGGGTGTGGGTCCGGCTACCTCTTAAGTCACCTTCCCTTCGGTCCCAAAAGAACTCGATCGAACCTGCGGACACACACTTATTCACATGATACAAGATACATGGTTGATGCATTAAACACGTCTATAACACTATGCGTAGCGAGAAAAATAATAAAGCATACACGCCGAAGGAGGTGTTGTTAACAACACATATTTGGGGTTATGCTTGTAGGCTATTCTGCCCACAAAAGAAACAGTTATTTATGGCGAGATGCCCCTTTACTTCCTGAAAGATAAAATGAAATGCTAATAAACAAAGTCATTAACATCCATTAAGAAAGCAATTAAACTGAACATCATTAACACAAGTACAGGAAACCATAATGCATAAATGATGCCATTAAGAGTGCAGTTTCATTAATCAAAAGATGTTTGAAACTATATAGAAATACTCATACTGTTCGCATAGCAAAACACATCAGATCCAAAAGGAGTTTCAACAGGTATCTGTATTCATATGCAAAAAGAGTGTTATCTTTCAATACAATGCTGTATAGCCCTTGAGTCCCAAAAAAAAGGTCCTTTAAATTTTCCCCAGAGGGGGTTTTATAGATCAAAGGTTGCCCTTTGGGCTTCCTGACTCTTTGCCTGCTTGACTGTTGAGCTGCCTTGCGACCTGGAAGGAAACTGCAACCTGCGACCTATTTTCAAATGTTACCTATTGCCACTGGATTATGAAGATGGGCATGCAATCGTGAGGTCAGATGCATCAATCTATTGTCCTTTGAGGAAGTCTTGCCAAGTCTGATAATCGGCTACTATGGGAGAAACCAAAGGGACCTCTTCTTTCAACCGATGCATGCATTCCAAGGCATTTGGGATTAGAGTCTCCTTCTTCTGCGAGATCGAGTTGGATAGAGAGGCGAGCTTGGAATAGATCCAGACTGGCGTGACAATAAACTTGCCCAGGTTCTCTTGTGACGCTGCAAGGTCGGGAGTGGCAGCAGCTTGCTTAATGGGATGCAGAAATGACTGGATCTCCTGATCTACCTGTTCCCAGGTCTTCCCCTCGTCCAATGCACCCAACGAAGGAATGTGGGGAAGGATGTGCATCGAATCGATGACGCTGATCAAGTGTTCGTATGCAGCCATTACTTTTTCTAAATCCTTGGATAGGTTATCCTTGGACTGCATTTTCATACGGATTTGGACTTTGGCATCTTGCGTGTGAATCCAGTGCTTCTTTGGAAAATGTTCAGGAGCCTGAGGGTACCGCACTGTCCAGTCCATCATTCTGTCCAAGGAAGCTGAGGCCTCCTTCAGCTTCTCGTGCTTCTGCTTAGTCTCCATTTGGGCTCTTACCAATGGGGCGATTGTTTGTTTTATGGTGAAAATTTCCCCATAAACTTGCCTCATGGTAGCCTCTAATATATCGAACTCCCTTTGAATGGTAAGAGGAACTTCATTGACAGGGGGAGTTTTGTTTCAGAGTTGCTGAACCTCCTCTCTTAATGCCGTCCTTTCCTATTCTGCCCTTTTTTCCCGCTGCTCTGCTTCTTGTAGTCTATTTTGTAGAGAAACTATCTCTCTGCTCATTCTGGTCACATTTTCTTCCGTGGCCACAGTGAAAGCTGTGCCAGCCGATGCTATCATCACGGGATTAGTCCTAGTATCAAGGACTATGTCTTTTCCGGTTGCGACTGTGGATGCGACAGAAGGATTTTGTGCCAGGCATCTTCTCTTCTCCTGCCGGATTTTGAAGGAGAATTGATCGAATGTGAGCCTGGTGAGGTCGAATACCTCCTCCTCTTGCCCCTGGGAGGAACTGACATCGAAGAGCGTGGCTCGTGTACTACCTAGAGGTACCTCAAGGGGAGATACCTCGATGTCCTCCAGCATTTCATCCTCATCTTCTTTCTTCTTCTTTTCCACCTCTTCCCTTCGTAGGCATTCGACTTCCGCCTTCTCATGTTCTTTCTTCCGCCTGAGCTCTGCTTCTGCCGCTGCTTCCAATTAAGCTTTCCTTTTATGCTCAGCTGCTGCAGCTTGCTCTGCTTTCTTCTGGCGGTCAACTTCCACTTTATCTAACTCTTTCTTGAGTTCCTGTTTTGCTGTAGCCTCTGCCTCTTTTTTCTCCTTTTCCTTCTTGGCCTCCTCGGCCTGCTTCTTCTTCTGTTCTGCCCTGAGGATCTTCTTGCACTTATCCTCATCCTCTGTCATTTTCTTCTCTCTCTCTTGCTGGGCTTTGGCCTCTATTTCTTTCTGTTGGGTAGAGGTACCATGCCCTGTACTGGTTCGAGGCTTTTTAGCTAGAGAGGAAGAAGCACCTCCTAATTCACGACTCCTTTCTTCCAAGGTTTGGTCATCCAGGTCTTCTTGGCCAGAGTCCGCCCCTGGAGCAAGTTGTCGATATGCATTGTACCAGTTCCTTCTTTCATCTTCTCCTAGCGTTAAGTGTGCTGATAGTTCCATTTGAATTTATCCCTCTTGCAATGTTCAAGAAATATCCTCTCTGGGTTGTATGTTCAGTATTCTAAAGCCCCAAAGCGATAACGTTTCATATCTTCTCCCTCTGCCTCTACCTCTCTGAAGTCTTTAACTGTGTATGCGCCGATAGTGAGGGGTAGCGCGGGCCACGACTTCTTCTTACCCTTGGACAGGACCCTGGAGAAACCCAAAGACATTTGGAAACATACCTCTTGCATGAGCATTTTGTCTGTGACAAAACGAGGCATAGCATGTGGGGCCCTGAATGAGCCAAAGACTTGGATGAATGTATATTCGGCGAAAGGGAACCAATGCGCCACTTTTCTTAAAGTATCCGTGGCTCGCCAAGACATGCAAGGGGTGTCTTGGCCGAATAATTTTCTGTATAGAGCGGGGATGAACACTTGGGAGATTGGATATATGTCTTGTTTATACTTGGATTCCCAAAACACCTTGGTTTGTAGATGAATTGCACGGGTCTGTTTGGGATCCCAATTATGTACCAATCCCTCAAAGTGCAACCTCGAACAGACGACATCCAATAAATAAGAGGCCATATAGAATTCAGAAGGCATTCCTTCATCTGGTACTAATGCCGAGGATAAATTTGTATGAATGGAGGTCATCAATATGCTAGCCCAGTTGAAATGGGTGCCGTGCACTGTGATGTACTCCATGAGAGTCGCCCATGTGCCATTAAAGGTAGTGGCATCTGGGTGCCCGTACAGTCTGCAAAGCATGTCAACCACTAATTTATATACTTTCCTGAGGCTCGCCACTGGGTATTCCTGGTCTTTCTTGACCTTAAACTTCTCAGGCTCGTCCCACCATCGCCTTATAGTGTCAACTATAGGGACTGCATGAGCGATGGCCCATTCTTCTGTGAATTCTTCTTCTCGCTCAGGCAAAGAGTAATAAACATGGGCGTCTGAGCCTTTGAGCGTTGTGAAAGCCTTGCCTTCGCTGTCTTTGATCACGAAATTCTTGGGATCTGTTTTCTATATAATCCAATCTATCATCTCTGGGCATGGGAATATAGCCGGATGAGCACCTGCGAGATGTAGCTTGGACCTTTTGACCTGTAAGTATATCTCCCGATCCGGGAGGTCTTCTGGGAATTCTGTTTTAGCGAACTCTTGGTACACCTAGTACCAACGCATGCTGTCCCCTTTGGAAAATGTGCAAAGGGTATCTCTGTATATTGAGGGTGGGGACATTGGCATGTCCATCTCTACATCCTCCACTTCCAAGTGCTTTTCTTTCTTCCGAGACACTAGAGGTCCCATGTCGCTGGAATCTGAGAGGAAAGGTATACACTCCAAGTCTGCTTCAAATTCACCTGTCATATTCATGAAAGAATCCCAAGATAAGAAAGAGGCCATGATGATACAAGACCAATTACAGTTTATCAATTATTTCAACTGGGACACAGGCAGAGCCCAATAAGTGGCCTACTGGGTTGCGGGGTTGCAGGTTGTAAGAAAATGGACAAGGTGTGACCCTGCGACCTTGCGACTAGGTCGCAGGGCCGCGAGGTTGCGGGTTGTGGAAAAATGATGGAGATGTGACCTTGCAACCTTGCGACTTGGTCGCGGGGTCGTGGGGTCGCAAATTGCGGAAAAATAGCGAAAATGCGACCTTGCAACCTTGCGACTAGGTCACGGGGTCGTGGGGTCGCAAGTTGCGAGAAAATGGAGGGAATGCAACCTTGTGACCTTGCGACTAAGTTGCGGGGTCGCGGGGTCACAAGTTGCAAGAAAACGGAGGGAATGCGACCTTGCGACCTTGCGACTAGGTCGCGGGGTTGCGGGGTCGCAAGTCGTGCTAGGGCTTGCCGGGGTTTTGGCGCGCACGGTGTGAAGTTGTTTTTCCCTTTAACTGGAAAAAAACAAGGCTAAATGGATCCAGACAGAGCCAAGGGATAAATTTTGGAGTGGGGTACAGGCCATGAGAGGCTGGATGAGAAACTGTGATGAGTTGGGCAAGTGAGGTGAAAGCTGGAATCAGAAGAAAAACCCTAAGCAAAAAATGAAAACAATGGCTGAGGTAAAGGGAAATTTAAAGGATGAGGAATGTAGGGATTAGGCAAGAATAATAAAAAAGGAAACAACATGAGGAAAACGGAAACTTACCCGGGAAAATCGCGCTCCAGTCGACCTGTCAGAGGTGTTTTTTCTATTTGTTGCATATGCAAAATGCGACCTAGCAACCTCCCATATATAAAAAGGTCGCACGTGCGGGCCATTAATGAGGTCGCAAGGTCGCATGGCGAGGTGGTGTGAGGAGAATGCGACCTCGTGACCTTGCGACCTTGCGACCTCTGGGTCGCGGGGTCACAAGGTCGCGGGGCGCGGTTTTCCACAAATTTTAAGATTTGCGACTCAGCGACTTAGTCCTCATGACTTTTTACTTAGTTTTTCTTTGTGCTCAAGGGGATCCAAAAAAATTTGAAGTGTGGTTTTTTGGAGGGTGTTGTAGAGGCTACAACACATTGTCAGAAACAAGTTCCTTCAAGACACCAAAGCATGCAATGACATGGTTAAATAAGGCTGTCGTTGCACTAGAAAAATTGAATGTTCACATGTCTTCATCCCATTTTGTAAACTAATCAACATCCAAAATGATATACTTATGGCCACCAACAGATATAGGGTTTCTCTCCATAAAATAAATCCCCCATTTGAAAAATGGTCCGATAGTGATGAAAATTTGGAGTGATGCTAGTGGTGCACTCATTTTTCATGAAAAGGTTAAATAACTTGTGCAATTATTGAATGCTTCAATGAAATATTTGAATAAGATGGGCCAGAAGTAGCCAATGCAAATAAATTTCTGGGTAGTGAATATGCCAGATACGTGGCCACCACAAGCGTTGCTATGAAAATTATTAATAACATTCTCTACCTCTTGGTTATAGAGGCACTGTCATAATATGGTATCCCCTCCTCGATGATATAAGGTATCACCAATGAGAAGAAATTTAGGGGTGAGTTGTCGAATTCTATGAAAATCGCCATGTGTATGATGGGTTGCAAACTTTTGGTGTGCAATGTTGGACACCTAATCCACTAAGGGTTAAGGTGTGGGAAATGGATAGTCAAAGGAAGTCTAAGAGACCTTGGAATGTGGAATCCAAGAGTCAAAATGAATGTAATATAAATGTACATATATGTAAATAATAGATCACTCACACTTATCTTCATTTGCTGGTTGTATTCTCTATGTATGTTTAACATGGTATCAGAGCTGCAAGTGTATTTCTGCCCTGTTCAAGTCCGAGTAATTGGTGTTGTGGCATTTATCTGTGTATCAGTTCTGCCTTGTCTACTCACCATAATTGTTTCCCTATTGATTGGTATTGAGTGCTTGGTATGTGCATGAATGAACATTCAACAATCCTTATAAAAATTTCCATTAATGTTAATTTTTTTTTGCGTACAGGTGCTTGTGGTAACATATTCCTGTGTGCCTGTTGTACCACATGCCGCGATTATCTCTGACACACTCAATGTCTCTGTAACATGTAACACTACACTACACATCTAATTTATCTGTTATACCCATCTGCGCATGGTTTCTTAATATCTCAACATTTATTTTGTTTCAGTTTTTGCATTCATAATATTTGTGTCCTGAAACTAATCCCTCAATATTTTTTAGCTCGCATATCATTTCTTTCCACTGTAACAAGTGAAAACTCCATTTTATTTGTATTT
Organism: Pinus albicaulis; assembly: GCA_034641835.2. Classification (NCBI taxonomy): domain Eukaryota; kingdom Viridiplantae; phylum Streptophyta; class Pinopsida; order Pinales; family Pinaceae; genus Pinus; species Pinus albicaulis. The sequence goes on from CM076572.1 coordinate 1,282,972,380, forward strand.
CTATTGGATAAAACCACTATATATGGCTTATTAACTTCATATCCCACCATGTTGAGAAATATTGCATTCAATCGCTTGTGCTTGTAGTGCCACTAGGTTTAAGGAGGGAAAACAAACGTCTGACTACCAAGCTCCATTCAATTCGGTTGTCCTCCCACAACGATACCTCCCACAACACAGATCCATTCCTTTGCTGCACGACAATGCTTCTCCATACACAACCTGTCATATGTAGCCTCTTTCCATCGTGGTATCTTGGCCTCCATACACAACCTTTGTCATAGAAAACCTCTGTCCATAGTGTATGCTTTGAGCACTAATGTTTGAAAAGTTGATAAAACCTAATTTAGCTATGTTTCCCAGCCATGGTAGTATGGTACCCATGAGTTAGCTATTGGAAAAAGGAAGATGCCTCGACATCATGGACAACCACTATGGAATACTTCCCTCTATGTCTCAACCAACAAGGGAAATCTCATACAATCCATGAAGCTTCGTTAGCACAGTGGGTATATTCACCAATTTGAAATCGTTTAATGAAACATATAATGTTTGTAAACCAAAAATCTCTAATAATTCCAGCGGAAGGCTCCCTAAGGCATAACAGAAGGCTCCCTCAGAGATTGTTGTGAGAGAGATAGAGAACACCACCTATAGGTCCACGTTCAAGCACCACTCCTCCACTCTTCTCCGCGCTTGGATTTATAGGTTTCTTGTAGTGGAAGTTGAAATATTCCCTCCAATCCCGTTTTTAATTTCATTGCATTTATTATAAACATGGATTTTTCCCTCTGTATTAGCATGGAAGATTGTAGAGTAGGTCGGATTCCAGCTGTTTGAAAAGACTTGAAATTGATTTCATTTAATTTCATATCGTGGTAGTTCGTTTTCATTTCTTTGGCTATGGATCGGGAAGGAAAATTTGGAGGAAGAGGAAGAGTATAGAGGTATGGAGTATCATGCGAGATGAAGCCATCATTGAGTGCATATTCAAATAATTCTCATCTACTTGTGGCATTAATTTCTATAATTCGCGATGAGAGTCTGTCTCACACATCTGGCCAATTTTGAAATCAAATTTTGATGCATTTGAATCTCACGTTATCTTATTGCCCAAAAATTCGTGGCAATGCTGAAAGTGTCATTTAAGGAGGTGCATTAAAATCCATTGATTGCAGTAATTGGTTCATCATATGCCCATTCACATGCCTCTATCACTAGTTCATACATGAGATGAATTATATGGGTGAAATTTGAACTATATGGTTGCACCAATGTTGTTGTCTTTATGGAAAAGATAGAGTTGTTGTTGGTGTAAAACATTTCTTTTTGAAGGAGAGAAATCGTTAGTATTGTTCACCTTAAAGGGCTATTGCACACTTACAAAAATATTTTGCAGTGACATTGTATTGTTAGTGGGCATTGTTTCTTTTATACAAGTTCATATGTGTCATTATTTTTTTTGACTATGGAGAAAATGGATAAAATTGATACTTTATTAGAGTTATTGTGAACTCTAATCATGTATACTGCTGAAAGTATAGTGAAAATCAACAAAGACTCTCCCTTTGAAATTCAGACTGCTCTACAATATGCACAATAAAAAATTGAGTTATTGCAACTCGAATATTAGATTCAACAAGAAGAATTACAACAATAGAGTCATCATTCTAAAGCTTTTTCTGTTCAGGACATTGACTCAGACTCCCATCGACACCAAGAATATAAAGTTGAGTTTGATTCATATTCATTACCTTCTCCAAGAGAAGATTTGCATGCAGTAGTATAATTTCAGTTTGCACTTCCCAAGCCCATCATCAGACCTTGGGAAGAGCTTGTCCGCAACAAGCACATAACTTGTCTTGGATATGCCAAGGATTTATCCTTTCATATTCCAGACTATTCCAAGCCCATCAAATTTCAAAGTGCAGGATTTCTTTATGATAGTTCACCTTCAACCGTTCCATATCTTTCTCCTCTTCCACAACAACCACAACAGATTGATAAATTCCAATGCTATGACCGAGTTGGCCATATGAAAGATCATTGTTTCGATCTTCACCCATGCAAGAAATGTGGTCAGCACACTCATTCTTCACACAGATGGTTCAAAAACAAGCCTCCTACAAGAACAAAGATTCATCTTGGATGGATCTCTTCCTGGCAATGGGCATTTAAAACCAAGAATATGTTTAAGTCATATGTCAGAACTTTTTCTAGAGTATTGAATAGTCTTGCAGTTTATTTTTCACCATCATCTCACCTTGTATCTAATAGGGGGAAAATTATGGTCATTTACAAGCTTCAAATCTACATCAAGCAAACCTAAGCCACAACCTGTAATTCCAGATTCAGAATTGTAGCCAGAGAAATAACAGGTCAAGCGAGCCTGAGCCACAACCTGTCATTCTAGATTCAAAGTTGTAGCCAGAGAAACATAAGTTCAAGTGAGCCTGAGCCACAAACTGTCATTCTAGATTTAGAGTTGTATCCAGAGACACAGATGCCCATGAGCATACCTTTGATTGGTGGTCAGAATTAAACCATCTATGTGAGGTGGAGTTTCTTCCTCTTCAAATAATTCGAGACACTTTCTTAACATAATACTTCAACTTCTTGACAGTTTTGGAGGAGTTCTAGGAAATGCGTCAAGCATTCTATATTTGTTGGTCATCCTTAAACCATCGCAAACTATAGACCTTCCTTCTTCCAGGTTGAAGGTATCCCTCTTCAAAACATTAGGAGCACTTCCTCTAGCAGAAGATCTCAACTTCTTGCCAGATTTGGAAGAGTTCCAAGAACTGCACTAAGCATTCCAGTGTTGGTGGTCATCCTTAAACCACCTCCTTATGTCAACATTTTAGAGAGCTCATTCAGCCTAGTGTTGCCATGCATACTTTGTAGATTGGTATTATAAATCTCTTCTTGGACTCATACATACCCCTTCGGATAAAGCGCGGGGGGGGGGGGGGGGGATGATGGACACCTAATCCACTAAGGGTTAAGGTGTAGGAAATGGATGGTCAAAGGAAGTCCAAGAGACCTTGGAATATGGAATCTGAGAGTCACAATGAATGTAATATAAATGTACATCTATGTCAATAATATATCACTCATGCTTATATTCATTTGTTGGTTGTCTTCTCCATGTATGTTTAACAACAAGTATGTCAAGATATCCCCATACCATGGATTGTATGATGATATTTGAAAAATATGTTTGTCAAGAAATTGATCATTCAACACGGGGGATGTACTACTACTTGGTAGTGTGGTGATAAGATTAGTAATAAAAATATCTTTCTTATTCTTGAAGGTTGTAAAATGAAAATAATATTCTTGGAGGATAACAACCCATCAAGCAAAATTCCCACTAAGTAGTCATCATCCTAAGATGTACTGCATAGGTTTCGAATTAGCGATGACTTTTGTTGTATGTAAAAGGATATAGTGGTGAAATTTTTGGATAGATATTACAACAACCATGGATACATATTTTTTTTTATCGTGGCTATATCACAACTCCGGTTCAGGTAAGGTTCTTTTGATGTAGTGAATGAAATGCTCTTTTTTGGCGTCATCCTCATGAACTAAAAATTAGCGATGGAACGATCATAAAAAGACACATACAAAATGAAATTGTGATGAAAATAATGAGGAGAGATTAAAGGGGTGGAAACAAGGGCTTACTTAAGCGATTCAAAAGATCCTTAGGAAGTGTTGCCCTAATAGAAGGAAATATTTTAGCACAACAGACGAAGAAACCCATGGGCTTGGGTTTCCTAATCTAGGATAAGTCGATGAAGGAAATTAGACTTACCTTGGAGGATCTATAACTACTGCTGAGTTTGATGCAAATTTGGTTCAATAATGGCTTGAACTTTAAATGGGTCCACTTGAATATCATGTTGGGAAAAAATAAAACCTAGAAAATGAATAGAAGGAAGAAAAAATACACATTTAAGGGGATTAAATGATTATTATATTTGTGACACCAGAGGAATATAGTGTGAAGTTATTCCATATGGGTGCGAAGATGCTTGGAGTGAGTGGTAAGATCATTAAGGAATGATATGATGATATAGGCCAAATCATGAAAGACATAAGACAACGAATTGAAAAGTAGTGCCAATATTTTTGATCCTGAAGGGAATGACACAATAGGAAAATGTGCTCCAAGGTGTGGTAAAGGATATTTTATATTGGTCTCCAGATCATATATGAATTTGGTTGTATCTAGAGAATTAATCCATGAGGGAGAGGACTTCATGACTTGCACATGTATTAATGAATTGGTTAACGAATGTCGTGGGGAAATTATCTTTGGGGTAGGATGCATTGAGATCCCAAAAATAAACATAGACATGTATAGTACCTGTTTTTATCAACATTAAAAATTTTAGAAATCCATGAAGTTTACTCGATTGGGTAAATAAAGCTGGCTAAATACAACTTCTTGACCTCTACTTTATTGGTTTATGCTTTTGTAGGGTGAATGGCTCATTGCTTTTTATGTACAAGTTTAGAGTTTGGAAAAATATCATTGTGATGCTTGACTCTGGAGGGGTGGATTCCTGAAATATATGAATACTTAAAAGAAAATACATCACAAAATTATTGAATCAGTGCTTTATCAGTGATCACCTCTTAGGGGGAGAAAGATCCTCTGAAGATAATGTTTTCTAGTGACACCAAGTGTTTGTGAAATATCAAATTGAATAGTAGGGGGGATATTAGCCAAATTTCCCTATTTAAAAGCATTAGAAGAAGGTAGCATATTTTTAAACCAATCAACATTTCAGGTGGAAGAAAATCCTTAGTTTCCATGGTGCATTGACTTGTGGACGGGTCGGTAGGGGTGACTGTGTTGGGTAAAAACATGGAATAGTGATGCATGTCATCCCAGGGATATTTAGGTGTGGTGAGGGCCTCCATAATAATTTCATTAGATGAGAAGATGTTTTTTCATCATTCCAAGTTGAAAATGGGTATAATCTTGGAATTCTTAGTTTGGTTGTTGTGGAGGTTCACACATAAACATGGGATGGTGTAGGTGGTCATAGAAAGGACTTTTTTTTTTTGTGAGGGCTTATAGATGGTGAAGGCATGTTTCAAAATTTTACTTTATTACTTGCTATAGGTGCAAAACCACATGGGGGATGTGAAGGACGTCCTCGCCCTCATGGGGGGGTGTGAAAAAGGAGGTCATCCTTGCGGGACCTGCGGATAAAGTGAGTGGGTAGCAAGGGTTACTGGTGTGTTACAAAGGGAACTTTTATAGTGTATGCCCATCCTGGTGGCATACAAAAAAATGAGAGAGAATACACAATAGAAGATAGGGTCCCTATATGCGAGGAAGTCCTATAGTTGGTTGCTTCTAATTCTTCTAGGATTGCGAGGGTCCACTACTAGAGGATGGGATTATGTCACCAATAGTATGGGAGGGGATCTATGTCGATGTTGAAGATTAAGGTAGTGTTAATGATGGAAGAAGTGGAGTAGTCAAAGGAGGGGTAGTGGAGGGGGGTGTGCCTTCATTTTTTGGAGCCAGGTCTTCTTCCGAGCTATAAGAAATATAAATAATTTGGTTAACAATAATTTTGGCTTGCAGATGAATGTAGGTTTGCAGAAGGTATGCCATGGGTTGAGTGAGAGTGAGGAAACTGTCATGATACTGCAATAAATATAGACAATTATGAGTGTAGTGACCATACACACCACAATTGGAACATGGATGGTTTATATGCAATCCAAGAATTTGTGAGAAACCTTGTTTGCTAGGACTGGATGGAACATGAGGTAAGTTGAGAGTGTCCTATATTAATGGTAACTCAGGGAAAATATTGGTATTGTGTTCAGTGACATCACAAATTGTACATGAACGAGAAGTATTAAATAATGGCTACGGTGATGTTTGTATACTACCATAATTTAGAAGTGTTTTTGGTTTTAGGGAGTCTTACCCCTATTCCTTTATCGAGTGGCTATAGGAGTTGGGGAAGGAGGTTCAGGGGGACAAGGGCTCGAAGGTTGCAAAGATTATGGTGGTGGTTTGGTATAGCTAAGAACCATATGCACATATGGTTTTAGAGGGTTTTCAGGTGGTGACAGATACCAAACTAGAATTCCTAGAGTAATAACAGGGAATGTAAGAGTAGCCATTATAGGGTGTTATATTATACCTAGTATGGGACATAGAAAATGAACTTGAAGGATAATAGGATCACTAGTGCCACAAGAAGGACTCGTTATGGGGGAAGAATGGTTGGAGAAGAATTTGGCACAGATGGTGCCTTGTCGATGTGTGAAGACACATTTCTATAAGTGAGAACCATCATAAGAGGTTTTGTGATTGAGAGAGTTTCTTCATTGTTTAAAGGGAAGTATATGGTGACTGATGAGGTATTTTATATAGGAGTGGAAACTATCACATGGGGTTCCTAAATGGGGGAAGTATCTTTGGTATTTTTGGGATGATCCGATGCTAAGATCGTACAAATAAATTTATGAGAGTTTGAAAATATACAAGGAGGAGAATCTAGATAGGCTCTAAGTAAAGAAGACTCTTCAAAAATTAGAGGTCCAACATATTATATAGGAAAAGGATGTGGCTGTTGCCCAACTATAGGAAGAGTATGATTAGTGTTGATGGAGGAATGAGGCTAATAATAAGTGAGCTAGTAAATCATCACAACATGTCCATCGAGGGGAAAAATCTTGATGTGAAACATAGAAGAAGCAACTTATTTCATTGCATAAGTGAAACCTTTTAAATGTTACCAAAAATATATATCAGGCCTTATATATGGAAACCCTATAAGACAAGTAGCTAAACCAAGTTCTAATAATGGGGAAATGGCCCACAGTCACCACAACCAAGGCCCAATGTTCTTTTTATATTTTCACCGATGGGAGGAGTCTTGGTAGGATAAGATAAATTAATATATATATGATAGGTATAAGTCAAACAGTGATAAAGATAGAGCCCATTCAAAAGAGGGTCTCAATAATGGTTCAAGGCTTCAAGGAAGCAAACACTCTCTAAGAAAAGTCCTAGAAATCAAGGTTCAAGATGTAGTATTTTGAGGTTTTTTGATGGTGATAGGTATTCACAAGGTTAAGAAAAAATAGAAAGGGTTTCTTGAAAATATAATAAACTATTCCAAGGCTCATGAAACCCTCAATAACATCCTCAAGTTGAGGGAAAAGAAACTAGGGTTTCCTTGGGCAACACTTAGGGAAAGAGATTTTATGGAGGAAATTTGAGTGGATGCCAACCAAACTTGGAGAATAGGTAGCCTAGAACCTAATATTTATGTTTATGCTCTCAAATTACTAAAAATCCTCCTCCCTAAATTTATATGCAAGGGGCTATATTTTTTCCCTAGCCTTAAAAGAACTGATTTAATGGGAGAAAATTATGGAGAAAATTTAGGATTGATCACTAATTACTTGGACTAGTTCCTTATTATTTAGGCAGATGGAGTCAAGGATGCAAGATATAAGCTATATAATTTATAAGGATGCTAAAATTTGATACCCTAGGTATCAACTTTTAACATTTACGCACTTCAAAATAAAATGGAGTTTGATGGAGAGATTAAAAATTTCCTCCGCTAGGAACATTCGTTACATGTTGTGCAATGAATAACATATGCGATACTCAACTAGATAGCCTTTTCAAAATTAATTTTAAACTATTAGGGCACAACATAACATAACCTAGAAGCAAAAATTCCATACATTAAATAATTTCAAGATAGAAATTATTCAAAAATAAGCACTTACAAGACAACATGCAGTATATTCATCCCTTAACCAAAGAAGTAGCTCCAAAGATAATAAAAAATAACTTCCAAATATATAAATACATCCAATAGTTCTCCAATAGCCAAGAATAAACAAGTGTGGAAATCCTCTAAGAGGTGAAATTCCAAGTGTGATGATGATGAGAGACTCAAATTAGGTTTCTTCTATTTATACATGTTCTATCAAGTATAATTTTATCCTAGAAGCCCTTCTTAGTTGTCAAATGGAGGGAAAAAATAATGGTGGTTACAAGCCAACCACATATCTAATGTAAATCACAAAGATAAACTCGAAAGAGGGCCATAATGTTGATGTCATCACTGCGTGGGTCTCTTGGAGGCATGCATTGAGCTCTCTCTATGAAAAAGTGAGTAAATAGGGCTCCACAAATCATTTATTAGGGGAGGGCCCCTAAAAATCCATGAAAATCATTAAGTGGATCCAAATTTTGCGTTTGGGCACAAAACAGATCTCATGGGTTTCCTAGTGATAGAAAATCCTAGTTCTTCTCCATTGTTGAGGGCTAAAATAATGGTGCTATCCCTCCCATGTCTCAAGGGTGAGATAAACCTATTTTGGGCCTCATATCAGTTGTCACATTATTTTAACATTTCTGTTATCCTCCACAGTGTCCCAAGGCTGAAAAAGGATATTGAAGGAGGTAACCTTAGACCACTTTTGACTTGGCAACTAGCCCTACCAAATTAGAGAGGGCTCTCTCTGTAATCTCACACCCAACAAAGTGATTGGAGGGAGAAATTGATATTAGGTTAGGTATTTATCTCACTTAGGGTTTGCTGGATCAGACTCAAAGGTCTAGGGAGCTAGATGAGGGTTTCAAATGATTCAGTTGCAGGGATATAATGGGGAAAGGTAGGAATGTTCAGTAAAAATTTTGATTTGTCATTGTGGTATAGGGTAGAAATAGAGAGAGATAAAAATGAGCATAGGATATGATTTCATTTATCAAAAGAAAAGAGACATAAAAGGAGAATCTCATAAAAAATAGAGCATATAACCTATGAAGTATGTTTAAAACCTTATGATATAATCACTGAAAGCATGCTAATGGATTAAGAAAAATTAAACATTAAATATAATGATGAAACAGAGGAAAAACACTGCTACTGAAGGCATACCACATGAATCCCAAGATAATAGATGCAACAGTTTTTATATTTCTGCAAAAATATAATGTGCACTAGCTCCAAGCCTTTGACTAACTGATGTCCACCCTTGAATCTGACTGAAAACAAGTTACATATAGACCAAAAACCAGATTCCCCCCTCTCAGGGGTAGAATCCATAAAGATAGGAACTGATCACACTAATCTCTCTAACCAAACCTAAAACTAGGGAGGTTAGGAACTAACTCTCCATTTAGCCTTTGACTGACTTTACCAACATTAATGACCATCAAGTTTACATCAAATTGTATTTCACAAGCTCTATTACAATTAATTACATCATTTCAAAGCATAAAAGGACAAATTACACCATGAAAACTCAACCTTGACTGATAAAACACAAAAAATTACATTGTTGTCAGAAGCGCAACATGCTTTCTCAGAAGCGCAACGTGCTACTTGGAAGGCAACTTTGAGGGGTTTCCCTTGATGATTTTGCTAAAATGAAAGATGATGAAGATAACCATGGATTTATAATAGCCTTATGAACCAGCAAGACTACAAAACTCATCCTCCATGACACCCAAAAACTCAATTTACCACAACTACTCTAGAAGCACAGCAAGGGGTCTGAAAAGGTGGCAAAAACATGTTTTTTGACCTATTTTTTGACTTTTTCTCCCAAATGGTGAGCTGTCATGAAAAAATAATTATATATATGTGACGTAATTGTCAATATCTATCAAAACATGCAGTTTTTACGTCATTTAGAGCATATGAGAACAAGCGTAGCATGAGCTCATTGCGCTTTTGTGCACCAGTAATTCCAAAAATTGCCAAAAATAAAAAAAAAAAACTTCAAAATTTGCCCAAATTTTCAAAAGTTTGTTTCCAACTCCTTTCTTTTGCATTATGAATCATGGATTATGAAATAAATGATGCATCAACAAGAAAATCAAGGTTTTCAATCTTCTTTAGCTTGATTAGGGTTTTTTTAGCTTTTTCTTCAAATTCACATCCCTAATCCTGCAAATATGATTCCTGGTGAAGTCGTGCCTTGCCATGTGTCTCTGTAGCTTGGTGTTTCTATAGGACATCTTCAAAATCATCTCCAGGTGTTGATTAACCTTTTCAAGCCAAAATTATTTATCTTGTTCAATCTCAGCTGCAATCATGTCATCAAAATCATCTTGACCTAGGGGATAAGATGGCTCACTTCCCTGCTCTTTCTGCCTTGCAAGTCCTCTTGTCATTGGTCTCCTTGGCTTCATTTGAGCATATTTATCCTCAAGTTTATCAACATCAATCACTGCCTTACCTTTTTTATCCTTTGCCACCAAATCTTCCCTAGGTTTGCCTGAAAAAAGTTGGTTTACCTTAAGCTGCCTCTTTTCCTGCTGTAAAAATGCAATCATGACGTTTTCTTTTGAAAGGATTTCCTTGAGCTCTCTTATCTCTGCTTCCTGATATTTGATTATTTTCTTAGCTGAATTTTTTTCCACATGCTTAGGTAGGTCATCCATAAAATCATCAAAAGGTACATGTTCTTCTTCATGCAAGGGTGCATCATGCTGGGGTCCTAATATTCCTTCTCTAACATTAACATGATGAACTCTTTCCACATTTCCAGGAGCAACCAAAACCCTTTTACCTCTACTGTAGGTTATTGTCACTGATGTTTTTCTTGTAGAATCAAAATCTTGTAGCCTTGGTGGTGCCAATGGAGTACTTTGACTGCTAGGTTGACTAGTAGCAGGCAAAAGAGAAGCTGATTGCATGAATGCCTCCCAAGGTAGGTTGATCTATGCAAGCTGATGAAAAAAAATGACTTTGACCAAGCCATGATGAAATAGGTTAGCTTGGCGATCTTTCCCTTTACTTTGTACCTTCTCTGTCATCTTTACAAGGATTTTTCATAAATAGTTAGGTAGGTTGAGAGGTTTGATTGCTGTGAAATGCATCAGTAGCTTGATGTGATACTGGTATAGTCTTGAAAATATCCCTTCAAAGGTAAAGTATTTCATAATCATCTTCACTAGAGGAGAATACCTGTCAAGAAATTGTCTGAACGGAAAAATGTGTGTAGGAGAATTTTTGTAGTATGGCTTTAGGAAAACCTTGCAATTCTCAATGTCCAAATCCATCCCTTTAAACTAGATTTCTCCATGGTTAGGGATTCCTGTGGATGAGGCTATGGAATCTGTTGAGATGGTGAAATCAACCCCTACTATTCTAGCCTTATCCCTCCTAAAAATGGTGGCAAAGAGACTTGTCAATTTGGCATGGCAGTCTGCCTCTTGAATCCTTTCACAAAAACTAAGGCAACCCACATCTGTAAAGGATTTCTTGATGAAAGGTGATGCCATGATTTCTTGGGTCTGAGTTGGCTCAAACCTGGAAAATTTTCCACCTTTTTTGTACTTTTTCTAGTCACTATCCATGTTTTCTGTTTGCATGATAAAATCCTAGGTAGGTAGGGAGGAAGGGTAGGGAGAAAAAACATGGGAAAAGGGACTGCTGTTTGAGGGAAGGGAATGGAGGGGTTAGGGGTTGAGATAATTCTTGGGTAAATTTTGGGAGATGGGGATAAGTGTTAGGGAGTGTAGGGAGGTTAAATTTTATGAAAAGAGTGAAGGAAAGGTGGGAATATGCCCAAAACACAGTTTTAGTGAAAAGGGCAGTCTAGGCTAGGGTTTGTAGGGAAAGTGAGGAAAATGAGAGGAATGGGTATGGGAAATTATTATGGAAGGTATGTGAGGTATGGGAGAGGGTAATATATTAGGAAATATATATTTTTTACCACTATAATAAAGAAAAAATACATGGAAGAAAAAAACGTAGTGAAACCCTAGGAGAGGGATTTTCATTGTGTATTTCAAGGAGAATGACGCATAAGAGAGGTTAAAAAGGTGTAATTAATTGCAAAATAGATGCTGGAACCTCTGAAATTTTTAAATGAATCCATTTATGTTTTCTTTCCCGCCAATTTCAAAAGCGCAACATAGGTGTAGAAGCGCAGCGAAGCAGGAAAAATCACAATGAAGCAGGCAAAAGCACAACGTAGGGGGTAATAAAGTTGTTTTGGAGATAATTTTTGATGCCATGGTGGCTGGAATGCAGATCAATGGTGGATAGGTGCTCAATGAAGGTGAAATGAGAAATTGAAGTGCTTGGTTGGTCTTTTATTGGTTGAAAATTGATTTTTTCTTGTGATGATGGCATGGCATCATGTGTCACTTTGAGAAATGACATGATGTGACTGTAGCATGATATTTTGAAATGGAAATTAAACGGAAATGTTACCTTCACATTTATTTTTTTTGTTCCTATTCTTCTGACTCCCATTGATGATGCCTCAAGTGATGGACACGACTCTATTTTTCTTTTTATGACTAACTTGAAAAATCAAGTGAAATCATAGACCATGACCTAAATGATGACATATTAACTGTTCGATGACCCAAGACACCTAAATGATGAAATTACCATGATGAGTGATGACAACCATGAGAAAGTGGAGGGAGTAGCATAACCTATACAACCACCAATGATCAAATTTTATTTGAAACTATAAAATTTGACCTAGGACCCTATCAATTGACATTGAAAGAGTACATTTGATCACTGGTGACTCACATACACTAACATTGGCTCCAGCTAGTGATGGAAGCTAATTTAGTATGTGTAAAGAACACCGTAGACTAGGTAGCCTCACCCATTGGGAAATGGAGTAAAAAATAAAAACAAAACTCAACACTGAAATGAATGACTGATAAAATGCAATTAAAACTAAATTGACTAAAAAATTGACTTAACTTTTCAAAACAACATCTAATCAAAGAAACCTTATGACCTTCTCCTCAGGATTCAAGCTTCCATGACAACTCCTTCACACTTCAGCAACAAAATAAACTAATATTTACAATGAAAATGAGAAATTTCTGAAAAAATCAAGTGAGGTAATGCTTGAGGAGTCTACCATTGACTCGTCCTCCTGGGAAATCTTGTCCATCAAGTTCTTCTAAAAAAAGGTATTCTTCCCTCTAAATTCCATAATTATGTATGGTCCTTTCCACAGGTTTTAAAACTTACCATGATTTATTTTTTCCTCTTTCCAGTCATCCCATCGTAGAACAACATCTCCCACATTGAAATCATCTGCTTTAGTTTTTCTTTCATATATCTTCTTGATATTTTCCTGAAGCTTTGAATTATTCTAAAATACTTCCTCTCAGGATTTCTACAAATGGATCATCTGATTGATTCTTTGTTGAATATCATTGGGCTCATTGTCGAATTCCTGCAAAATTTTCATGACCAGGACAATAAGAGAAGTCGAAAAAATAGTATCTACTCCATATACCAATTGAAAAGGTGAAATACCTATGGATTTATTAGTGCTTACTCTATCCACCCATAGAGCATTGATTAACTTCTTGTTCCGATTCTTTTTATTTTCATCCAAAAAATTCTTGAAGATGTTTACCAATGATTTAGCCAACCCATTAACTTGCAGATAAAATGATGTTGAATGCAAGAGCCTTATGTGGAACTTGTCACAGAAATAAATCATCCTCTTATATTTAAAGAAAATTTCATTATGCATGATTATTTTATGTGGACAACCAAATCAGGACAAAAGATTAGACTCAATAAACTGAATTATTACCACATTCGTAGCCTGCCTGGTGGGGATAGCCTCGATCCATTTCGTGAAGTAATTGGTTGTTGTTAAGATCCACTTGTGTTGAGATGAAGATTAAGGGTGAATCTCACCAATAAAATCAAGATCCCACTGTTGAAAGGGTGCTTGAACTAAAATGGGCTGCAAGGGTAGCGGTAACAACTTCCTCTTTCCCTGAAAAATATGACACTCATGGAAAATCATGAAAATCTTGTAAACATCATAAAATAAGCTCTACCAATAAAATCCAACCCTCAATATCTTGTTTTCTGTGGTATTCCAAAAGCGATGACCACCACAATCACCCTTGTGAAAATCATTCATTATTTTTTTTGCCTCACTTTCTACTTGTTATCAATTCCATTGTTTCCCAAGGCTGGGAATGGAAATGAAGGAAGGTAACCTAAAACCAACCTTTAGGTCATGTAGCTATACCTACAAAAAACATAGAGGGCTCTCTCAATGTCACTTTTTAGCCAATTAGATGATTGGATATATAATGATATTAGGCTAGTTATGATTCTCAGTATATTAGGGTTTATTTGTTTTGAGTTTTTGCTGGATAGGAATGATAGTCAAGGAACTAGGTCTAGGTTTTAGGTCTAATTTTAAAGGTTAAGTTGCAGAAACAGGGATGAGGCTAGGTAGGTAAACTCATGAAAATACTTAATTTTCGTTGTCTATATGGTTTTGAAAGAGAAGGAGTCAGAATGAGTATTTAAATGAATTCATTCATCAGAAGAATAAACACATCCATGTAAATCTTATAAAACAAAGCATAAAAAGTAATGATTTCTGTTTATAAAATCATAATATTAACATACATAAGAATGCATGTGATGGAAAAGGTAGAATAAAATTTAACTTGATGAAGTAACAGAGAAGAAACAATGCTCAAAAGCATACCACTGGAATCTCAAGAGTATAGCTGCAACATCCTTTGATTTCACTGAAAAAAGAGTTTGTACAATAGCTCTACTACAAATAAAAACTATCCAACCTATAAAATGGATTGAGTTTGGAGTACATATATAAAATAGAAGTCATGAAACCTCATTGGGTCGAAATATGATCCAAAACACTTCATAAATTCACCCTATGAGTCATTTCCTAGTTTTTAGGGAAGTTAGAAACCAATCCCTCAAATTTATCTAATAACTAGGAGTGTGTGTCTCCTTCATTAATTACATTATTCCTCCAAAAAGAGAGGCAAAAAAAAACTCTCCTACCAAAAAGACAACTCATAGGGCAACTAAAACCTTGAAATTTAGAGTATTCTGGCTTGACAACTGTCCAAAGGAATCCAATGACAGAAGCGTTGTGCCTCCCGACATAAGCGTCACACCTCCCAGCAAAAGCGTCATGCCACTTTGGAGATGATTTTGACTGATGTTTTGGCACCCATTTTGAAATATGAGAGTTAGGATAGGTAGAACTGTGTGTATTCTTTCCATTTCACCATCAAAACTGAGAAAATACCCACTGGAAGGCCTTCAAAAACTGATTCTCCCAACCTCACTCCAGAAGTGCCACATAGGCAAAATAAGTGGCAAAAGCTTGAAAAAAGTGATGTTTTTTGCATTTTCTTGAAAAATGGAAGGTTTCAAGTTGAACTGATGTCATATTTGTGATGTATAAGTGAAAATAAATCCAAAAATATAGGGATTTCCTCATTTGGACGCTCTGAGGAAAAGCGTCACGCTGCTGCGCGACGCTTCTGCAATGACCAATTTTCCAGAATTTTCAAAATATTTTATGAAAAAATAAGGCTTAAAGATGGATCAATATATCTCTAACCATAATTTTTTTTGAAAACTTTAGAGAGGGTTTTTTTCTTTGGTATGTTACGAACAAAAACCTCCTCCCGTTTTCCAAAATATTTTCCCATTTGTTCAGAATCCAAGTTTTAATTTGATCACTTAAAAATTACAGAAGCATGTAGCGCCCTCAACAAAAGTGTCACACCACTTTGAGAGGGATTTTGAAGGAATTCCTAGAGGAGTTTTTGGCTGAAAGTATTATGGTTGGAAATATTAGGATATATGATACAAAATTGAGTCATCAAGCACTGTAAACCCCTGAAAAAATGGATTTGAAGACAACCAGTCTAAAAGTGCAGAAAATGACCCTGAGAACCTGTATTTTGAGAATTTCTCTCAAAACATAACACCTGTGCATAAAATGAATAAGGTTTTTGTTCTTTTGCCTATGATTGACAAAAAATCTTTCAATTTTGTTAAATTCATCTCCATTACTTTAGAAACTGATTTGGAGCAAAATTGTCCCTGTCTGTAATGTGAACCCTTGAAAATGATCATGAGGCTCTAAAAATGCTTCCATGGGTATGAGTTGGCTCAAAATTGGAATTGTGGCCTCCATTATGAATCTTATTTTCTCCCTTCATAGTGTTTGTCAATAAGATAAAACCCTAGCTAGATATAGTGGTTAGGGAAGGTGTAGAATTAGGAAAACAGGGGATAGTGGTAGGGTGGTTTTAGGGACATAAATGAGGTTTAAGGAAGCTGGGGAAAAATACCTAAAAAATTATGGAGGTAGGGTGATGAGTTGTATTTACACTTCAAGTGAAATTTCTGTAAATGGGCATGAGGAAGGTGCCCAAAAGGTCAAAACACATGGATTTACTAGTTTTTCTGCAAGAATGTAGTGAAAATTAAGGTTTTGATGAAATTGATGGAAAGGAAGGCTGTGAGTGATAGGGAGTGTTAGGGTATGGTGTATGATTTTTATAGGAAGGTTTTAGATGGCTAGGTAGGGTTTTATCAGCTTGAAAAAAGTAAATGATGAAAAACACCAAAAGGATAGTGGGAATGACCTAATGAAAGAAACCACTCTTTTACTGATGAAATTTGACTTGAGAGAGGTAGGAATGGTGTCCAATTACTATTTATGAGATTTATGAGCCTTTTTTCAGTGGTTTTTGAGCTTGGATGACTGATTTGGTGCTCAAACACCAAAAGTGTAGCGCATACCAGAAATATAGCGCAACACATCAAAAGCGTAGCACAGGTAGTGTTAGCACAAATTTTCTTGTTTTTATTCAATCCTTGGCAGCTGTGGAGTATGATGGTGAGAAGAGAGGAGCTATATTCGAACATAAAGGGATAAAATGAGTTGAAGAAGCCTTTTTTCCTTTTATAACAACGATAAAATTTCTTTTTTTCTTCTACTAAAATCACAAGCTCTTTTGAAGAAATTTCTCTTTTTTGAAAAACTTTAATGCCGAAAGACGCTTTATTTGATGAAATAAAAAGTTCCTTTAATTATTTCCCTATATTTTCTTACTCCCTATGTAAATGAATTGTATGGTGAAAATGAGGTTTTTTTCGCCTTCTTTCATGACATAATTGACTCTTATGGTGGCTGTTAGTATGAATTCTTCGTCGAAGTGTACGAAAAAGAACCACTTTAGCTACGCATAACTAATAGCCCTAACAACAATAATGGCTGCAAAACATCTTCAGATCTGCAATTAGTAGTTAAAGTGCTGCAACAAACAGATCTGTAAATGGAAAGATATTAAGCAGTAAAGTAAAGAGTTTGCTCCATGCATCCAACAGACAAGACAAGAACACGATTTTTGAATGAATTTTTATATTACAGGGCACCTGGGAGGAAACAAGAAGGTGTATCCAGATCTCCTCAATGGGATGGGTTCTTTGTAGTCCTCAGCACTTCAGATCTAAGCTTTCTCTCTCTTGTAGATGTAGAAAACCCAATGTAGAAGGTAGAGCTCAATGGGAGCAAAATGGAAATTAGTAGTTAAAGCGCTGCAACAAACAGATCTATAAATAGAAAGACATTAAGCGGTAAAGTAAAGAGTTTGCTCCATGCATCCAACAGACAAGACAAGAACACGATTTTTGAATGAATTTTTATATTACAGGGCACCTGGGAGGAAACAAGAAGGTGTATCCAGATCTCCTCAATGGGATGGGTTCTTTGTAATCCTCAGCACTTCAGATCTAAGCTTTCTCTCTCTTGTAGATGTAGAAAACCCAATGTAGAAGGTAGAGCTCAATGGGAGCAAAATGGCAGAAAAATGAGACCAAGTGTATAGATCCAGAGCGATCTAGTATGCAACAAAAGGTGAAGAATGAAGGGGAAAACCCTCCTATTTATAACAAAATATTGGGTCATTCTAGATCTTGGTGCATGATTAAAATAATGTTAACCAAATCTAGATCCACCTCTATGGAATATTTTATTATTATTTGTTGGAGGGAAAGGGACTTTGACTTGGGTCAAACTCCCTTGATTAGTGAAGAATAAATAAATAAATGATTTATTTATCCTTTTAAGGAAGTGGTTGAGATATAATCAAATAAATAATGATTTATTTAATTAATAGTGGTTGATTTGGTCATATTTAACAAGGAATATTAGTTAAATAATTATTCCTAGAAAATAATAAGATAACTATGGGTTTATCTCATTAATTTCTTTGTTTTTGGGTTAAACATGACTGGGAATAATAATTAAATTATGGTTTAATTAATTATTCCTTTGGGGTTTCCTAATTAACATAGTGAAAGTAGTTTTACTTGGGGTAAAACTGGTCTTACATGGTATACTTGGGTCCATCTAATGATGAAAGGTTAGATGACCAAAAAATGGTGTAACAGATTGCCCCCCAGCGTGCGAGTGTCAGGAGCAAATCGTATGACCGAAGTACGTTGTAAGAAGACAATCACTAGACAACAAAAAGGGTATGTCAGAGAGAGAGATATGAGGTAGATAGTGTGCTGAAGGACTAGACCCTGAGGAGACGAGACTCGCAGGTGCAACAAGTCTCTGTTATGAGAGGGTACCTGTGCTGAAGGCGGCGGGGGAGGCATACCTATGCCCGCCGTGACAAAGTACAAAAGAATAGTGTGTCCAGTGAACAAGGGACCGAACCATGGAGTACAGCTGGCATAATCAAGAGCCAGATAAAAATACAATGAATAGTCTCACATACATGCTGTGCCTGGGATAACAGCCAGGACTAGTACAATATCATCGGAGTACATGAGATAAATACAACCCAAATGCCCCCTGTAAATGGGGAAGGGCTCACAAAATCTGACTGATACATGCGAATCAGAGAGGTGCTGCAAGTGGCTAAGGCCAACATCATCAAAATCTGGAGCGGCATCAAAGGCTGCAAAGAAGAGGTCATCCGGGCATGTGGGGGGCTACCTGCAGGGCCACCCCCTCATGAGGGCTGAGACATCTCACACACGCCCGGGAATCATCAAGAGCTGCTGCTGGGTCACTGGACTGTCCAGTATACGAATCTCGATCATGCTGAAAGGAGCTGGAGAAGCAATCAAGTCAAAGGGAGGTAAGAAATCCCCCTGCCCGATCCGAGGCACCGAACAAAAATGGAAGCTGGAACCAAGGTACACCGCCCTCTAGACCTTGCTTCTGGAATAAATGTGCTGAGGTCGACAGAAGGAGGTCCGCCTTAGGTGAGGTAATGAGAGATCCTCAACTAAGGCACGAGAGAAGAGCAATAGAGCGGCGGACAGACTGACACTAATGATGATGGTGGAAATGGGAAGGATGGAGTGGCGAATGGACGACTTCCCTTGTTAGAGCATAAAGGGCATGAATGACATGGCAGCGACTGACACAATATCGAAAGGGACAGGGGACAGTGGGGCTGAAGGTCATGAGATGCGACACAAGAGAGGAACCAAGCACAAAAGAATGGAGGGCTATAGTATGGTGTAAAAGGATGCAGGATAGACTCCATGAATGCAATGATGACTCAACTCGGATGCTCTAAGCAAGGGCGACTAGATAGTGCAGCCACACAATAAAGGCCCCAATGGGGGGTCATAGAAGCATGAGTACAAGGTGGGTACTCATGACGAAAATCAACACGAACATGGACAAGTAAGGGGGCGATATGGTGCCCCAAGTACAAGTGTCGTAAGTGAGGAAATTCGATTTTAAGGAGCGGTGAAGTGATCCTTCGTGGAAAAATGTGTCCGGGTGAAGTATCAAATCACCAAAAACTAGGGAAAACCCATTTGAGAGCTCGGTGAGATCTATCCAGCGGTGCTGACGGGTCGTCGAACGGGGCTACGGTGTGGTCGCAGCAGTCGAAAGAAGAAACAGGGGTTCTCTTTGAATGAGGCGGTTTTCCCTCCAAAATCATTCATTTGCGATTGTTGCTGTGGTGAATGTGGAGAGGAGAGAAGGCCCTAAATCTTGCGGCGAACGTAGCGGACAAACCGACTGTTGGATTCGAGATTTGTCAGTTGGAGGCGAGAGGCCTAACCTTGCTCTTGCATTTTGATGGGTTACATTTGCAGTTGAGGGCCCAAAACCCCCAGAAACAGCCCCTCCTTCATCTCTATGGCCGGGTCGCACTTTTTTGGGGCAAAAAGTACGACCCAGGACGCAAGTATTAGGGCAACAAGTGCGACCTGGTCCAGAAAATGGCAGAAAACTGCGACCTGGGAGATAAGGGGGGTTTGGTGCTGTTTTATGGCTGGGAGTTGGATTGTGGTGTGTGGTGATGGTGTTCCCGATCTGTACCCTGACAAAAAGAATGTGGTTGTGCAGGTATGGCAGAGTTGCGGGTCGACTGGAGGGAGAGGGATCTGGGAACACTTCGGACAGAGATCCAGGTGGATCAGGGCGTTCGTCGTGTATTGGCCAGATATAGGGGCATATGGTGCCCTCTCGGATGTGTGTAGGGGCAAGTGGTGCCCCCTAGCATGTATGGGGGGGCATATGGTGCCCCCAGTTTTTTGGATTTTGTTTGTAACCTGCTATGGGCATGTCGGATGGATATGTATGGGGGGGCGTATGGTGCCCCCAGTTTGTGGAACATGCTATGGGCACGTCGTAAGTATATGTATGGGGGGGGGGCGTATGGTGCCCCCAGTTTTTTGGAACATGCTATGGGCATGTCGTATGTATCAGAGTAGATGGACTCATCAATATATGGTTTGCGACACATATTATGGATATGCATCGTCTTTTGATGGTCGATTTAATGTTATTGTCTTGTATGACTTGTGTGTGATAAATGCCAATCTAGAACATGGTTTGCAATACGATCTACGTAGTGATTTTGGTCTCTGGGTACATGGTTGAAAGTGATGGTTTCAAACGCACGTATTGAGACTTTCACTCGTAAATAGCGTCTGAACAGCACAGGGTTATGCACACGATAAACACCATTTAGTTGCATTACAAGAAGCAGGGAATCCAAACGAACGTGCAGATGGCGGATGCGATGCAACAAGGCATCGGCTAATAGGCCACGGACTGCATCATATTCGGCCTGATTGTTGGTGGCAGAACCAATGCATACCCCGTTAGACAGAACGAGGTCATGCAAGGGGGTGAAGATGGCCCACCCTGCTGAGGCAAGATTCCTGGAGTAGCGACTTGCCCCATCGGCGTAACCGATAAAGGGTGTGGACGGGGGGTCCTGCAAAATGGTGTGACAAGACAATAAATGAGGGGATGAAAGGAAATGACGCCAGCGTGAGGGTACAGAAGTCATCGAGCAGTAATGGCAGGGGGAAAGGGCAGGATGATCAAGGCTCACACAAGGTGATGTATGAGAGCTATCAGAAACATGGCGAGGACTCGGGCTGCGGAGGTCAACGGAGACACAAGTGGAGTGATCTTGGGTATCAACGGATACAATGGGAAAGGCTGCAGACGGGCTAGGCTCCGGGTGTCGTGCAGAGGAGGATAGGTAAAGAATGGTGACTGTAGACTCCGTCATCTGAACATCAGGGGGGGGGATGTGGATCGGAGCGGGGGGATCCTCAGGCTGGCCTGAAGCATACTGTGCGAGAATGGGAGAGGCGGATTGATTTTGTTCAACCTCATACTCGCGGATCACCTCAAGGGAGGCACGGTAATGCGTTAGGTGAGGGCAATAATGGGAGTAGTGGCCATGGAGACCGCACAAAGCACAAGGCTTATTGGTGCGGAGAGTCTTGGGGTTCTTGGAGACGGTCGAAGAAGGAGTGGGATCTTCAGGGACCGTAGTGTCGGGGAACGCGACTTTTACCATGGGTCGGATACGAGGTAACTCGGGACAAGCATGGGTGGCATGACCAATGACATCACATAAGGCACAAGGCTTCACGGGCGGAGAAGGAGCCGGGTTGGTCGTGGTGGTTTGGTCTTTGGTGGCCCCTTTGCGGGCTTTGCCTTTCTTCCCGGGAGCCGTCACAACAGGAGAAGGGTCCTGTGGAGGTGCTGGGGGCACAGTGGCTATGGAGGAAGCGAGGGGGACCGGTTGAACCGGTGTCAAAGCCATGTAAGGTTTGGGGTGACCCGGGGGGGTGGCGGCTGGGGGGTCAAGGTACCAAACCGGAATACCCAAGGTCAAGTTAGGGAGAGAGAGGGTGGCCATGACGGGGACAGAATATACTCCGGGAGGGGGAGCCAAGAAGGGGATCTGTCCAGCAGGGTAGTGACCAGGAGGTACGGCTCCAAGATGGTTAAGGCCGGGGGGGACCGAGTCTGGAGGATAAAGAGGTTCGGGGATACCAGCTGTAGGGGGAGGGCCGGAAGGAGGAGGTCCGGCTGGCGGAGATGAATGGCTAGGAGCGGGTTGCGGAGGGCGGGGGGGAGGGTGCGGACTAGCCGAGGCAGGCCGTTTATGGGCAGCCTGAGATGATTGCATCATGCAAACATTCGACAAGCTGGGATCAGTAACGGGAGGGGGAGGAAGGTGAGGAAAAGTAGCAAGCAAGGTGGAATCTTTATAAACGCCGGGGGAGACACTGGTCAAGGAATCGACAGTTTGCTTGTTGGCTACAGAAGAGATGGTCGTCTCGGAGGAGGACCGAGACGATGACTCATGATACGATAGCTGGTCAATGGTGACTATCTTCCCGTTATGTGGAAAAGACATCTTACGGAAAACCGCGGATGGGACAGCAGACATGGCATAGGTGTAGCTTCGCCCCAATAGGATGTTGTAGTCTAGAGGGGCGTCAATGACTTCGACATCAACGCAAACAGTCTTACCGGCGAGGGTGATGGGACAGTTACGAAACAGGCCAATAGGCTGGGAGGCATGACCATCCCACGCTTGAAGGGTGATCGTGGAAGGGGCCAACTCAGGGGATCCGAGTTGCTTCCAAACCGAAGCGGACATCACACAGGTGGATGCCCCCTCATCAATTATACACCGGGATACAGTGGCGTTCCGGATTTTGACTTGGATTTGGAAAGCAACGGAAGGAGGAAGAGGAGGGTGGTCCGATTGAGTGGCGTCGAAAACAATCATTTGGTCATCAGCAGGATCAACAGCGCCCACGGCAGATAGTAGAGCCTTCCGTTGAGAAGGGCACGACTGGAGGAGTTCCAGTGTGGAAATGGCAGCAGGGGATTGTGCCAAATCATCTACTCTACTGTACGATTGAGCGGCTCGACCAGAAGCAGCATTTCGGCGTAATGGACCCTTTGGGATCTTTGGGTGAACCTCAACTTTGGGTTGAGGGATGTGTAAGGGGCCACTGGATGTCGAAAGAGGCTCTGTAGAACCTGAAGATGGGGGCTCGGGAGCAGACTGAGCAGGGGGCTTGGTGTACTGGTGAGACCGAGTTTGAAGGTGAAGGTCGATGGAAGGGGACGGATCGGAGTGCATCATGAGGATCTGGTAGTCAGAGGAACCAGAAATGGACGAGGGTGTGGCGGCATGGCTGTCAGGGGGGTGGGTAGCCACGAATCCCTGTTGAGGGAAAGGGTCAGTGAACACCGCTGGCTGGGTAGTGGCCACATTAGGAGGAGCGTGAGGGGAGGTGTGCTGTCCGCGCAATGTGGCTTGAGACTCCCACATCTGTCGCATCTGGGGTAAGAGAGGGCAATCGTGAGTGTAGTGACCGTAAACACCGCAACACGAACGGGGCTTGTTTGTGCGAAGCGGCCTGTCCGGCCTGGGCGGAATGCCCTGAGGCTGGTTGCTAGTGTTAGGGTCCTGACCAGAATTGGGTCCTCGGTTACCAGGGGCAGATGGGTTCTGGTTGACTCTCCGCCTTCTTTGGGAAGGGGGATTAAACGCACCCTGCTGCGCGAATACTTGCCCTGGAGGGGGTTGTAAGGGCTGTTGCAGGTGGTGAGGAGGCAAGGGAGGCGGAAACGCATATGCTGGGGGAGCTGGCGCACCAGGCTGCGGATAAAAGTAAGGGTTGGGTTGGGTAGCATTGAGGTAAGCGGGAGGTTGGGCAAAAGGAGGAGGCATGCCGTATCCTGGATACATGTTGCCGGGAGGGGGCAGAGTGCTAGAGGTGCTGGCCCCTCCCTGAGGAGGGCCATGGCTCATAGGAGGATGAGCAGAGGGGTGGGAAAGAGATCCAACAATACCGTCGGCGGAATGAGATGCCCCCGGGGCGTTAGCGCCATCGGGCCGGGGGATGTCAGGAAGAACGGTATAAACATAACCAGATTGAGCATAGATCAGGTCATATTTTAAAGCTATTTGGAGGGCGGCTTCTTCAGATTGAGGAAAGTGAGAGGCGACATCTTTGCCAATGGGAGACGGGAGGGTGCGAAGGAACCAATCCATGTAAACCCGATCTTCAAAGGGAGGGGCTCGACATAAGCTCCGTCTTCGTCGCCATTCCTGAACATGGGCAGAAAGGCGTGTGGAAGAGGATTGCTTAAATGAAGTCAGGAGCTCCGTACCAGTGTCGTATCGGAGAGGGAGCTGGAAGTACGACAAGAAGGCTTGGGCAAGAGTCTCGAACGTGGTATGGGAGGAAGTGGCCTGTTCGACATACCATTTAGAAGCTTCGCCGGTAAGCGTGCGTTGGAAAAAACGAAGACGGATAGAGTCATCGGTAATGGAGTTGGAGGAACACCACATGTGGAAAGACCGGACGTGATTGGTTGGGTCTTCGCCATTAAGGCCCTCGGACTTAGGGATATCGGAGGGTAACTTGGTAGGCATAGTGGGCCAGGTAGTATTATGGTGAATGGGGTCGTTAATCAACTGATGGAAATCGGGGAGGCTGAGGCCTGCAATGTACGGTAGCACAGGGGTGGCCAGAGTAGTGGTTGTGACGGTTCCGCTAGAAGGAGGGCCGGTATTGGGGCCGCTAGCAGTGGGCCCTGATCCAGACATGGTGAAGGTAAAAGGGGGAGAACCGGGAGGAAAAGGGGGACCTGAGGAATCAGGAGAGGAGTCGGAGTGCGGACTCGAAGGTGGACTGGCTCGACGACGACGGTGCGGAGCAGGTCGATCAACCGGGAACTGAGGATGAAGGCCAAGAAGTCTCGGGGAAAGGCGCCTTGGGGGCGCAATGATGACAGGAAGAAGGAAACCGACAAGGGCAGAAAGGGGCAAAATCAAGAAGGTCAA